>JANHFL010002187.1:17271-38065 GCA_032468155.1 Oxyrhabdium leporinum
AGATAGATAGATAGATAGATAGATAGATAGATAGATAGATAGATAGATAGATAGATAGATAGATAGATAGAATTTATTTTTTACTAGGCTTTTATTTCTGCCTATCTTTGCCTAATCTGAAACTCAAGGCACCGTTTTTCCCCCCACCCTCCTTTTATTCTTAATTTGAGCTTTCCACGTATCCATGACAGTCGGTATAATATTCCTTTTTCTTTTTGCAATTTCAGGCTGGTCGTTCCTAATAAAGGATATTCCTCGTTAGATCAAAGTCCTGATGAAAAACCATTGGTGGCGCTGGACACAGACAGGTAGATATGGAATCACAAAACTCACCTGTGAAATTATATTATTTAGAAGATTGAAAAATAAGAGTTGGAAGGGACCTTGGAGATCTCCTAGTCGAGCAGGAGACCCTCTACCATTTCAGACAAGTGGCTGTCCAGTCTCTTCTTAAAAGACCTCCAATGATGGAGCCGCCACAACTTCTGGTGGCAAGCAGTTCCACTGGTGAATTGTCCTCACTGTCAGGAAATTCCTCCTTATTTCTAGGTTGCTTCCCTCCTTGATTAGTTTCCATCCGTCGCTTCTTGTCCTGCCCTCAGGGGCTTTGGACAATAGGTTGAAGAAGAGGAGTCCAGCACTGGTCTCAGTCAAACAGTAATAGAGTTGGAAGGGACCTTGGAGGTCTTCTAGTCCAGCCCCCTGCTGAAGCAGGAGACCCTACACCATGTCAGACAAGTGACCGTCCATTCTTTTCTTAAAAACCTCCAGTGATGGAGCATTCACGACTTTTGAACCTCTGATCTCTGACCGTAGGGTGAAATGTGGTTATTGTACACTGAGTTTTCTCCCTAAACTAAACTACAATACACCTATTAACAAATAAAATATTTATTCTGTTTCATATCATATGTTGAGGCAACTGCATGCCCAGCTGTCTCTAATACATTATCCCTGTCAGTACTGTAGAACAAATGGTATAACTCAAAAGTTTTTCCATGCTTCTCTGCCATTGTGCATGTTTATATAACTGGGTGGGGGACTTTATGCCTATTATCTTTTCAGAGCTATACATTATATCCTATATCAAATCTGATCTGTGAGTTCCCAGCCATATCAATCATATTTACTCCACAGGAGATTTTAAAAAAAAAAATCGCATTTAACTTTAAACATTAGGGGATTCTTTTCTATGGTAGGAGAATGCTATATGGTTTTCTCCTAAGTAAATTGCAATGTTTAATTCAGAAGAAATGAACATAGCTACAAACATATTTTTAGCACAGATGGTAGTTTGGTCTCTTTTCTAGACTAGATAAAATAAAATTGAAGAATATATTGACTGAGAATGACCACATTGTAATACAAAGACCTCTTATTTGAATAAAGAAAAATTGTGATTCTTATTTTCATGAAGTCTCCCTCTTTCTAAACCAGAATTTCTTCCTTTCTTAATACAATTGCTGGAACTTTTTTAAAAAAGGTTTTAAAAGTTTTAGAGGTTTACATTATATTAATAGTTACAAAATTATTTGTTTGACAATCAACTATTTTTTCTGAGAAATAAAACCACAAGTATGAAGGATGAAGGGAGACCATAATATTCAGTTTGGATGTAATCTGAAATGTTAGAAATAACCCAGTTGGTTTTGGACTGATTTGCTTGATTGTACTTGGAAGCTAATCTGAAGTGAAATTCAGAAATAAGTAGATCTATACCACTTATTGACCAAGAAGGAATTTTCACATGATTTATTTTTTAATGGAAGCAGAACCTATAAAATTAAGATCAAAATAATAGAAGCAATAAATATATTTAACTTCAGGAATCTAGAGCCAAGTTCAATGGTAAACAGGAATGTTAAAAGACTAGGTAATTGAAATTGGAATTGGTAAGAAGTGAAGGTAATTAAACAGAAAAATAACCATAGCATTAATAATTGCTCCCTCGTTGACTCTTCCAAAACTCTATAAAATTCCCTACTTATATGCCTTAAAACAGGGAACACATAATGGGAAGGTTAAGTGCAAAATGTATAGGACATCCTAGCATTTTATAAAACCCCGGAGACCTATTTGGATTACATCCATCATCTGTTTTTCCTCTTACTACATACCAGTATTTGGCAAGTGGCTTGACAACTGATAGCTTGAAATTATTCCCAAGCAGCACAATGGATCTAACCAAAAGTGGATGATGACACCAAGGTCCTAAAAGAATTATTTGAAACAGAAGTATCCAAAAGATCTAATACTCCATCATCTGAATCACTTGCTGAGATGGGTGGCTATAGAAATCAAATAATCAATTAAATAAACTTACAAAAGCAGTGATACAAGCTCTACAGTTTTTATATATCTATATCAGGGGTGTCAAACTCACAGCGTCACAGCAGCGTCACATGATGTATTGGGACTTTTTTCCCCTTCGCTAAATCGGGCATGGGCGTGGCCAGCAGGTGACTCATCAGGCTGCGAGTTTGACAGTCCTGATCTATATGATGGCATGACACAAATACAAAAAGTAAAGAGATTGCAGTACACTGACACAATGCTGCTTTCATTACTTGCCTCCATATATTTTCCTCTGAAGACATTTCTGCTATCAAGGAGGCGTGATCAAAATGTAAGCAAGGCTGTATTGAACTGAATTTGTAACAGTGTTTAGTCTTATACTTGCCTATATTCTTAAATGGCTGCTGTTTTATACCATGGGATTCTGGACCATCCCACATGGTGAGAATTCTTTCACAATATGCTGGAAGAGTTTCATCTGTTATCTAATGTGTTAGCATGTTATTGAATGCACTTTTTTGTTTGCCTCATCAGATTTCTGCTTGACTATAAAAGCAGCTTTGGCTTCTTTGATTAGGCTTTGTTTATCTTCATAATCTAGTATAAGGCTCCTGTTCAGTAAAAGTTCATTTGAAAGTTCATGTCATTGGTTCTTTGTTCCAGCTGGTGCAGGATCGGTTCCTGGAAGCTGTGCCTATTCCTTTTAAATGCCCCAAGACTTCAAATCTCTGCAGATGTCACAGGATGTAACAGCTGTGTTTCCCAGCTCCAGTTCTGATTAGAAACCTTTCTTAGTATTCTTTCTGTTTCTGTTGTGGGATAAAACTTAACTCCTGGTAGCCAAAATAGGCAGGGAAGAAGCAAAAGCAAAAGCAAAAAAAAAAAAAAGAAGAAGCAAAAAATCCTAAAGGACAAAGGGAACTAGGTTTTAAAATGTTGTTCCAAACAAAAATCACAGTATTGTACCAAAACAAAGACTTTGCAATTCTAAGTGCGTCTTTTGGTTTACTTAGGATGCTTTGGAGGGCTTTAGTTGATTTGTGTGTGATGCCATGTGGCTGTCCTTTATTCTTTTCACAGTTTGTGTTGGTTGTGATATATTAGATTGAGACCAAAAGACCTACAGGTTAGGGTTAGGGTTAGCTCTAGAAAAAAAAAGAAGAGCTCAAGAAAAAAAGAAGAAAAAGCAGGAGTCATGTGCAATATTCAGTGTAAGGATTGTCACATTCACTATGTAGGACAAACAGGCAGAAGGCTAGCACAATGTATCCATAAGCAACATCTAGCACTCAAAAGACATCTTTAATTTCATAACCCGTGGACAGACTTAACCATAGTTTCATCCTATGTCAGAATTCTAGACCAAGCCAAGTCCAAAGACCTGCAGAATTCCTGGAAGCCTCGTAATCAGCCGTCAGCAGGCAAGTAGAGATAAACAACAGCAACATACCATTCAAAAAGTCGATCAAAAAGCCAAAAAGGAAACAAAAGACCTAAACACCTCTTCATCCCAAATCAAAATCCAGATGAGGAGAGATTAACACCAATATTAGACTGACAATCAATATCCCAATCAAGGAACTATCAATTCAGACAAACATACTAACAGTAAACAACAGCCTAATCAAGGAACCACCAAGACCACTCCCACCAATGCTGATAAACCAAACCACTAGTATATAATAAGAATAAGCCTCCCTTCTAGCACTGATGATGTTACCTGGTTTGGTAATGAAATATCTACAAGAAAACTTCAGACTGCACCCAGGACCTCACATATTATTTAGATCTGGACTAAAAAGAATGATATCAAAGCCAAATCAGCTGTAGAAGTAACTACTTTCTCTCATAATAGGTTAGGCAAGAAATTATAGAAGTGTATAAAATCAAGCATGGCATAACTTATTTGGAGACAGAAAAAGATTTTTTTCTCCTATTTAATTTAAGATTACATACTGAAATTAAATACAGAACTGACTGGGGAAAAAAACTTCTTTACGCAATATATGGTTAAGCTTTAGGATTTGTTGCCTGAAACTGTAATAATATCAGCCAATGTGGAGAATTTCAAAAGGTGGTTGGACAGGTTAATAGAGAATCAGGCTATTCACAGCTATTTATATTGACAAATATTCATATCTCCTGAATCATAAGCAACATGTCTTAAATATTGACTGCTGCAAACTGGCAATGGAAATAGATGATCACCCTTCAGTACAGGTTTGTAATCTTCCCAGATGCACCCAGTTGGCCACTGTTTGACACAAAACACTGGACTAGATCCTTTATGGTATTATTCATTTGGATTGCTCTTACATCCTTTACTCTGATTTAAATCTGATTTCTAAAATGAGTATATTAACTTCTGCAAACTTCTGCCCTTGGTACTCTATATTATAATATTGAATCTTTTTATTTTCCTCTTAAATTTATTATCAACAAAACTTTTTGGACTAAATAAATGCCATGACAAACATTTTTTCAGGAAGCATACAATAATAAGCTAAATTTTACATAATTTAAACTATAGTAATACATGGCTACTAGCTACAGTACTGAAACAACTATCACACATACATTTTGTAGCACAAAGATGACAATAAAGTGAAGGTTTGTCCATAATTCCATATGGTGGTTCCAGCTGTAAATTATCTTCATCTACTTTGGTTAATACAGCTTAATTGACAGGATTAAAGTGAGTCAAATTGTGTAAATTATCTCACTGAGTTAATACTGAGCGGTTTTGTTTTAAAACCCTTTGACTCCTAATTCTTCTAATTTGTAGCTCTGTTCAGATACAATTTAAAATCTTTCTCATCACTAAATAATCAAAAATATTAAAAATAACATGACATGGTAAACTCTGACATTTCCTTTTTACAATGAAAGCATAGCTAGTAAAATTCAAAAGATGTGTAGTTGCTGTAAATACTCTGTGCTTCAAATAGGATGTCTTTGGTAATTGGAAGCGGAGTTCTTCTGTATTTATTTTTTTCTCCCAGTTCACAAAGTTTGAGGAAATTTAATTTCCTTTAGAAATTATTTCAGAGAATTTAGATAAATTCAACCCATGGGCTCAAGGAATGAAAACCCCTTTGTTTTCCTTTACTTTCCCCTAAGACATTTTCCGCTCTTTCTTGACAGGGTTCAATAATTTCTATGAATCAGGTTATTTCTCAAACATTTGTAGAGTTTTATGCACATCAAATATAATAATCCAATATAATAAATTATAATAAATTTAAATAAATGAAATAAATTATAATAAATTATCCAATAGAATAAAAGTAAAGTTTTATGCACATCCACTATAATAATCCAAGATCCCTTTCAATTCTGTTATTGTATGTTCTAATGCTAACTGTCTTTACTGGAAGGGAGTATAATAATGTCTATTTGATTCCACCTTTTTTTCATATTGATCCATTTGCCTTGTCCTACATCATGCTATGGGAAGCATTTCACAACTAAGCCACTGGCTAGAATTTCTGGAAGTTATAATCCCAACACATCTGGAATGTTTTGCCACTAAGAGAGGTTTGTTTGGTTTTACCTTTGCCCCATTTCAACAAACCAGCTGGTGACTACACTCGTACATTGTTTCTGAAAACTGAGCTCATGTAGAAAATAGAATGATTGAAGCTAACAAACAACATATGTAACAAGGAGTCATTAACTCTATATCCTAAAAGGGTCTTTAAACTTCCTGGAAAGCAGTTATATTAAATTTTCATACATAACAGAACTGCAAGGAGTACCTGAAAAAGAGGGAAATTTTAATTTTGTGTTTTCGCTAGCTGAGAGATAAAGTATTTTTCATTCTGGTCTCATATATATTCTTCACAGATACAGATATTTCTTTCTTTCAGGCTGCATATAGCAAAGGCAATTGTGTCAATAGAACAATAGAACACAATAGGCTCTATGAAGGCATAACTAAATGATAAATTCAGATATAGGGCTCAGATTCCATTCAAGATTCTTTTAGCCACCTATTTATTTATTTATCAAATGTATATGGCTGCCTCTCTTGCACAAATGACTCTGGCCTGCTACAATACAACCAACAACTAATGTACTATAGAGATTGCATAAAACAATTAAAATAATTGAACATAAATTGAAATAAGATTGTTAGAAGGAATTAATCAGAATGCTACACATGATACAACCAGCATGCCAGCTCCCTATTGCCAGGGAATGCCCAGGCATATTGAAAAAAAATATTTTAAGGAAAATGTTTCAGGAAGGTCACAAGAAGTGGTGCTAATCACACCTTGGGGGTCAAGGATGATGCCATGGCAGAAAAGGCTTGTCTCCTTTTATACGATTAGTTTTATTTTATTTTATTCTAAAACTGTTCCAAAATGGGCAAACTGCTAACCCAGGTAATCTTTAGACACAAGATTGGGTTAGGATGTAAACTGTGAACATCAACCAGAGTGATAGATATTGTAATATTTATATTGATATAATTATACCGTATATCTGGAATCATACATGTTTCCCCCCTACAGCAGGCATCTATTCAATACAGGTTTTTCCTTCTCCCCCATATTTATTACTATAAAACAGCTTCCAAGACTAAAAGATATTACCAGCACACAATACTATTTATTTTATTGTTCAAATTTATGTAACCACCCATATCATCGGAAGTGACTCTGGGCAGGGCATAATAATGTTAAAAGTGGTTTCCAAACTTACCATATATTTTTCTGCTTTAATATTAAAGCATGGGGATAGAAAGGCCCAGAAAATGCAAAGTGTGAATTGTGGAGCCAGATACTTTAAAATTCATCAGCCCCTTCTAACCACTTTCTCCAACCTACCATTCTTAAAATGTGTGAGGTCTCAACACTTTCAACGCGCATGTTCAGAACTGAAAATTATTCAGGTTTGTCCAGAGTCTGTGGTTTTGAGGAAAGGAAATATCAGCATTATTTACATAAGCAAGTGTTCCCTTCTTAATTCAGGTACTTGTTATGACTTTGTGTGACAGCTGGCTGGTCATTATCTGTGTTTCATTGGATTTATTTATTGCTTCATAATCTTGTTGATACCTATTTTAAATGATATTTACTGTAGTTCATTCTTATTTCTTGCTGCATTGTAAACTGCCATGGACTGGCCTGCCTGACGCATGTGAGTATAAATCTGGTAATAAATAAATAAATCAGCCTGAGAAAGATATCCCTAGGTTAAACCTTTCATAATGTTGCAGCAAGAAACAGCTCAGTCATGGTGGGCTATATAACAGAGACAGAATTAGAAATATCCTAAGGGAACAAAGCTGCAGCTCCACTACCACTGCTAGATCAATAAAAAGTTCCTATCCCAGCTCTCCTGAATAATATGCAGGGTATTCACTACTGTTTATTTACAAGACATTTGCAGCTTCAGGGAAATCAGAAATACTACTCTTTTAAAGCAACTCTTCTGTTTTCATAACTGAAAGACATCTGTCATGTGTTTGTCAGGATAGCAGGCAGTTGAGCTTATTAGACAAAGCACGACAAAAGAAGCTCTTTTTGGCCTGGGAAAAAAATAATCAAAGCAATAAACTTAGCCTCAAATCTTTCTTCTCTAAAGAGTACACATTTCTATCTGATCTCATACGACATAAACTCTAGCAAGAGTGTAGTTCAAGCTAGCCACATAGCAAAACCTAGAGCATGGTTGTTAAGATTAGTTCATAACTTCAGCTCTGTTGATTTGTTGATGATACTGTCAAGGCAAACTGTCATTCTGTAGTCCAGTTGTATGCATGATGGATTGAAGTCTATGAAAGAAGCAGAATGGAATCCTGCCCCACATCCTTCATCAGGTTCTCATTTATATCTTACTTGGGGCTCCAACAACTGAAAACAGCTTGAGGTTTCGGTTTCTGGATCAGGACTGCTCAGTTAATTTAAAGTGGAAATGCTACATGATCAAACCAAGGGTCTTACATGCTCCAGTTTCTACTACTAAGGCTGTGAAAGGAGGGGCCAACATAATTCATAGAAATACTACCTTGTTTTTTTGTAAGTACCATTTTAGAAAACAGCCAAATATTTGTAAGAGATACCTATCAATGAGTAATACTAGCAAAAGAAAAGTAAGGATATATAAATGACAGAACACTATGAATGTAGATCCTGCAAATTACTGTACATTGGGAATGAGAATGCCTACTGCAATGTATTCAGTTATATAGATATTTGTATAAAATACATTCAAAGAAACTCTTCAGTCTAATCTTAACTTTGCACAAATATATATTTTAATAAGATCTACTTGAAGGGTTCTTGGTGTTCTCTGAACTTGCTAGTTTTCTTGCAGAAATGTCATTACCCAAACTAGATAACTTCATCAGTGCTAGTAAAGAGTGCAGTTTACTGTCAGTGGCTTGCCTGTCAGTGTTGGTGGGGGTGGTCTTAGAGATTCTTTGATTGGTCTATTTGCTGTTTGCTTCTTTGACAGTTTCTTGATTGGAGTATTGTTTACTTGATTGTTGATCTGATATTAACCTAGGAGCTAATCTATGCTGATTTCTGGTGGAAAGGTACTGATCTTCCTTTTTGGGCTGGATGATTGTCTCTTTTGCATAGTCTATAGATTTTGTTAATGTCTATGTATCTATTGATGGCTGATTTGTCAGAATGCCAGCCTTCTAGAAATTTAGCTGGAACACTGACGTTCAAACTAGCAAAAATCCTACAGAGGAAACTCAGACAATGACTTTACCCACTCAATAAAGTCCCCAGAACAATTTCTCCAATGCAGCAAACATGCCAAAATCAAAAAGAAAGAAATTATAGCCTCTTTCGACGTCACCGTTCTCTTCACCTTGATTGACATCAACCTGGCTAAGCAAACCATATACCATCTACTCGCTAAATACGATACCCACAAAGATGATGCTACTACAGAACATTCCACCTCCACAGAAACCATCATGAAACTCCTGGATCTATGCCTCAACACATACTTCAAGTTCAATGGGAAAATCTATAAGCAAATACAAGGTACCCCGATGGGATCATCCATATCAAGCCTAATAGCAGAAGCAGTCATGCAACGACTTGAATCCATAGCTCTATCCACCATCCAACCAAAATTTTGGATACGCTACGTCGATGACACCTTCGTCATCATCAGATGCTCCCAAATTGAAGAAACACACCACCTATTTAATAATATATTCCCTTGGATCAAATTCACCCACGAAGAGGAAACAGACAACAGACTCCCATTCCTCGATGATGACATAAGGAGACTAGACGACAGAGAACGAGAAACCCTCGTCTACCGCAAACACATGCACACGGACCAGATCCTTAGCTTTGCAAGCAACCATCCCACCGCACACCAGAGAAGCTGTGTCCAGACCCTGTTCATAAGGGCCAGGACACACTGCAGCACCATACTGAGAAAAGTGGAGGAGAAACAGCTGCTCAACGTCTTTCTCCCTAATGGTTATCCAAAAACTTCATATTCCAACACACAGCACCCAATCCACACCACACCACACAGCCAACCACCATACAAAAACTAACCCTACCATACACAAAAGGGGTGTCAGAAATGACAGCCAGACTTCTCCAACCCCTAGGAATAACAGTGGTGACCAAAACTGGATCTAGTATTCCAGGTGTGGTCTTACTAAGGATTTGTTTTGCGTTGGGATTTTCTCACAAGCTTTCATTTCAATACAGGGACATCATGACTGACCACCCATTCTTCTTACTATGGGGTAAAATCCAATCAGAGTATTTGCATTCAGAGGGCAAAGATCCTAAACTGATTTAAACGTGGCTAAGCAAGAACTGGTGGAAGACAGAAATATGATAAAAAGCATTTGTTTATGTGAAATAGTAATATGCAGGAGGACATTATCATATACTACATAAATATTGGGTGGATGGGCGGCATATTAATTTAATAAATAAATAAATAAAATTTGTGCTACTCTATCTTCAGTCTACTTTAATTTCTGTTCCAGTTCTGAATAATATAAAATTTTGGCCCTTTCCAGTCCATGATAGCTAGCATTCTCTCTTCTAATGACCAATGTGTTTGCTGTATGTTTTTCAACTACTTGTTATCTAATAGGATAATATGCTTCCCAAAGACTCCAAATTCAATTTTTTTTCCTGGTTGTTAATACCTCCATTCATTTAACAATTAAATCTGAGGAACAGCAGAGAAGTAGTGGAATGTTTTTTGTTTGGAGTTGATGTTGTTGCTATCTGAACCAGAGATCCCTTGAAACAGCATCTTGCTTACAGGAAAACAATTTAATACTTTTAAGTTCCACACTGGCTATGATGGCTAGTTACATGCAAGGCATATGATTTGGGAAGGCAGGAAATTATGTTTTTGCTTATTATAATCAATAATATAGCAACACCATCACAGACTCATTCAGCATGCTCCACACTGGGCTTTAGTTTATGTACTTCATTTCTTGAATACAGCTTTGTAATTCCAAATCTGAAAACCATACCTGGAAAATGGATTTCAAATTAGTTCCAAATTCAAGCTCAGAAAACATGGACAGAGGGAGCATTCTACAGTAAAATCAAATAGTTATTAGCTATGTTCCATTTACCTGTATATTTGAAGATATGTCTGGTGAAGCTGATAGCATGAATCTACTAGGAATGAAGTGAACTCCTGTAAAGTAAATCGTTAAAAACAGTGTTAAATACAAATGCCAAAAACTCCAAAACCAATCAGAGGGGATACTAAGCAACAGTAAACTGGAATAACAGGACAAGATAGGGCTGTGCTCTCTCTAGAATCTATGGACTGGAAATGCTCTTTAATCCTTAACTGTGCTGGCATCTGTGATGAGAAACCTATTTGTGCAATTATAACTAGTAGGCTACTTCAAATCTAGCAAATTTTATAGACAACCCGATCACACTCCATCTCAGCGGTTGCAATGTATGCTACCAAAGAGCCAGCCTTGAAAAGTACTGCAAACTTCAGCTGGCTCAAAACATGGTACAGCTAGATATAAACTAGCACAAGATAGAAGAGTCAAAGGTGTCTATATTGAAATATCTGCCCCGGTGACTCATTGCTTTCCAAGTATGGTTTAGGACATTAGTGTTAACTTTTAAAAATCCAACTGGCTTACAGAGACCCATTTCTCTCATGTATCTAACTGGATACTGAACTATCCATTCTTTCTCTCAGTCCTTTTCTCTGGGGCAGAAGAGAGGGCCTTGCTCCTGGCATCACTCCCAAGTTGTGGGCTATATTACCATAGAAATTATTTTGCCCTCCCATTCTCTTTTGCCAGGGCTTTATTTAATTAATTGATGAATTAATAAGAATTTTTATTTTTTGTACTTTTAATTTAATGTTGTACTTTTAATTTTAATAATTAGTTGCTTTAGTAGCAGAAGACAGGCTATGTCACATGAATAATTATAAAAATACACTGATTTAAAACTATGAATTTTAAATTTTGTTATCCTGCACAATCTTGAGGGTTACACACAGTTTGGGCAAGGCAACGAAGAGACTCACACATTAAATTAAAGATTCAGAAATCGAATGAAGTTTTCTCTTCTGTAATTGAGCAGCCTGTTGGTGCATCACTGTCATTGTAGTTTGACATCATCTCTAATAAATGACAGGATTGTGTTCACTGTTGGGGCCAAATTATATGCAAGATCTCCTGGAAGCATTTTAAAGTTTAGAAATGGGGTTAATAATACACTTGCCAATTTAATTTAATGTTACTTACGGTAATATACTTCAGAATATTTCCATCAAGAAGTGTTTTTGTTGATTTAGAAGCACTACACAGAATACTACCATTAGTATCCAAATGGAAGATTTAGAAAAAAAATAATAGAACAAGGTTTGGCCATGTTCATTTGTAGCTTTAGATAAAAAGTGTGTGGCACCACCATTATTAAGAATGCTAAATTAATATTAATAAAATTGAAGCCAATTATAACTCTTACCTTGATGTAGTGCATTAGAGAATTGGCAAAGAATCTACACAGTTTTATCGTTCTCTGGAATATCTTGTAATCAATAATCTCCTATTCAAAAAAAAAAATAGAATACCTGAAATGTACAGCACTAACAACGTCCTAGAAAAATTATCTAAATTCAAGTTATCTCATTCCCGTTCCCCTGGATAAGTCAATTCAGCATAGAAACTGCAGCAACATAGAACAGGTCTTCTAATCACTGATGTGCATGATAATGACAATTTAACATGATCAGAAAGAGTGAGGAGGGAAACACTTATATTATAAAATTTGTGGTACAGCTGCTAATGTGCCCCTTTTAGTTATGTAAATTTAATAATCTGATACAAATGCTTAAGAATTTTGAAAATAGGCTTATTTTTAACAACATCTTTGCTTCCATTGTATGTCAGGCATTTTATGGCTAGTCTGAAAAAAATATAATTTGTATGCCAGGATACAGCATGCCTGATTTAAGAAAACTACATCATTTTTTTCTATGAAGTTCTTGCTACACCACTGCTTTACAGTACCAAATTAAGGCTCAGAGCCACACTAGTTAGGACTTGATATTTTTCCTCCCAAGATATCTGGGAGCATCAGTTTAAGGAAGTTGTGTTATAATCTATTCACCTGCGTTCCAGACAGTTTCATGTGTTCAGCCAGCTGCAAGCAAGATTGGAAAGAAAACAAGATGTCCTCACAAAGTCCACTAAAGATATCTGAATGTTTCAAACTGTCCTTTATTAAGGATTTGTGCTTGAGAATCTGCCTGGCAAAGACAAATATTCAACAGTTCTTAAATGATCATCAGATTTGGTATCGTTCTTTCTAACAATGAATAAGTGTGGTTATGGCAACTAGTATCTTTGGGGAAGATCAGCATCTGTCACTATTGACGCAGACAACATTAGAGGAGTTGAAAAAAGACCTTAGATTTCTTTTTTCTTCTTCCTATACTTCTAGCTTACATTTGTGACAAAATGTAACCCGGCTTCACAGATTCATATTGAGTGGAAAGGGCCAACCAGATGTTGAAGCAACAATGGTCCCGAGTAGATGAATGCAGATAGCATTTGGTCAAGACTGATCAAACTGTGGCATCCAGAAATGGGACTCACATTCTACAAATTGGGAGGGCTTATATAGAAGTGATTTCCACCCAAAGTTCATTGTAGCTGCTCTCAGAGATGTCTGGAGTCATGGAGTTACAACAACTTGCTTGGGGCAAGCTTGACAAAACGGACATACTACATAGTTTTCTTTTGGGATCATAAGTCTGAACAAATGCTGACTAAAGTCAAGAATTTATAGTCACAGTTTTGCTGTTTTCAAAAAGCATCCCTATAGGCTCTGAAGATTAATCAAACAAGATCATCAGATATCAGATATTCAGAGAATGCTGAATAATTACCCTAAAAGAACAAGCCATGATCTTACCAGCAGTCAGAAGTGGAAGATGTGTCTCTACATAATACTTACTACAAAATGGGCACTGCTCCTGCCCCAAATATGGTATAGGATCCCTTGCTCAAACAAAGGGCTGGACTAGAAGACTTCCAAGGCCCCTTGCAACTGTGTTATTCTATGTTCTATATCGGGGTGTCAAACACAAGGCCCGCGGTCAGGATCCAGCCGGCGATATGGTCGGATCCAGCCTGCAAGGTCATCCTGGAAAATGTAAGGGGCCAGCCTGCGTGGCTTCAGCCCAGTCTACCCAATGTGAAGAAACATCAGGCCAGTGTGGCTTCAGAACGGTCTATCCAATGGGAAGAGGAAACATCGGGCCAGCGTGGCTTCAGCTGGGTCTATCCAGTGCGAAGAGAAAACATGCCAGCAGTTTGGGGAGTGGCGCCAAGCTGGCTACACCCACCCAGTCGGCCACACCCAGTGAGTAGTGTCAAGCTGGCCACACCCACCCAGTTAGCCACACCTACCTAGTCAGCCATGCCCCCACCCCCCAAAGGTCAACCACAGCCCTGAAGCGGCCCTCAATGAAATTGAGTTTGATACCTCTGTTCTATATCAATCATAAGAACACTGAAGAACCTTATATTTAGTTAGCAGGCCCTGGAAGTCAAATTTAGATTGCTAACTAGGGAAGACATTTAGAACAAACAAAAGAATGTATTTCTACCCCCAAACTCATAAGTTATCTGTGGAATTAATTACCACAAGATATGGAGATACCCATGAACTTAGATCGTTTTAAAGGGGTATTAGATAAATTCACGGAGGTGTATCAAAATCTTGAAGACTTAGTAGCCCTCCTGTTTGGGAAAATCAAGCCTCTGTACAACAGTTGTAGTAAAACAATGAAGAGAGAAGATAGGTCTGCATCTTCTGCTATTGAATACTCCCAACATTCCCGTGGTGTTACTGCAAGATACAGAATGTAGGATGGAAACTCTGTCCAAACCCCTTCCAAACTTTCGATTGCATAATTAATAAAATTGATAGCTTAAAATTACCTGATTATAAACTTCCATGTGTTTGCATGAAGTGCATGATCTATGCTGGAAATAGCAGAACAGATCTCCAGCATAGTGTGAATCACTATAGAGGAAATAAATATAAAAATTAAATGCAAGAAAAAAAACCCAGTATTGAATACAATAGATGGCTCTGTTGAATATATAGTAAATGAAGACTTTCTGTTACTTTCATGAAACTACGTTTCTTTAACATCGATGTTCATCAAAGAAAAGAACATTTGGATATTTACTGCCATGTGTCAATAAAGTGCGATCTATCTAAAAATACATACCTGATGCCATAATTCTTATGCTGTCTTCAGTAGCACAGGAATTTATAGACAAAATATCCAATAGCATCATAAGCTGTTTTTGCAAACTATAGGTCCCCTTAAACAAAGACTGTAGTAAATCAGAAACCACATGGAGACACTCTGCATATAAAGATTCACTGCTCTGTAGCAAAACAGAAATTTAAAGATAAAATTATTAGCTTACTAGATTAGCAATTGAGATGGTCCAAGAACTTGGAAGCATCTATTCAATAATTACTAATTCAGATAATTTTATCTTTCATATTATCTGTAGCTGTTAAACATGAGTGTTTGGGAGAATTTTTTAAGAAGGTATCAATGTGCACAATATTGAATTAAATTACATACCAAATTTCTCAATGCTTTTCAAAGCACACAAGCAGATATTGGGGATTATATGTTATTTTATAGTAAAATAAAATACTTCCTTAGCAATATAAACACACTTTGAATGGAAACATTTAAGATTAGAATACTTTCAACAAGGTCAGAAAAATTTTCTTTGAATTAAAAATGGTTTACATTTAAATTTAAAATGGTTTGCGCCTTCTATACACTAATGTTCTTGTATTATATCTTAATTTATATTGCATCAAAGTTTCATGATAAATTACACTTAAAATGTAATGACAAGAATGAAGATGCTGATCTGCAGTAATCTTAACTTCACTTTTGCCAACAGAAGCAAAAGCATGCATCAAAACACAACTGAAATCAATTATTTTATTTTAAAAGTTCATTTACTACCTTTCAAAACCGATTTTTAGCATATATCTTTAGTTTTCACTTTGTGCTTTAGATGGGATTATTTTATTTTTTAACCATGTATGATTACAATAATAAAATTGATTCTATCATATAATCTGTTCCCATTAACTTTGTAACTTCAGTTCTTAAAAATTAAAAATTACTTTAGTGTTAATTTGCTTCACCAGTTTTGTATCTGTCAGCTGATTTTCAAAACATAGCCTCACTAACCTTGCAGTGTAGAAATGTGTTCTTGATTACATGAAGAACAGAAGAGGGAAGGCTATAGACATGTTCTAAGGGTACCATCTCCTGTCTACTACAAATGTGTTGCACACAATCTGTTAATACTTCTAACATATGTATCAGGGCCTGTAAGAAAAAAAAACATTAATAAAATAATCAATAAATGTTGCAAAAAGAATACTACAGCAGAAATCTGTTGTCTTAAAAATTATCAGCTTAACTGTTAAATTTTGACTTCAAAGAAGAGAAAAACAAACTAAATACTTTGGACATCAATGCTTTAATGTTTTAAAATATATATCTGTGTATTTAGCCATTCTACAAAGATCATCTAGCATTTGCCATATACTAAACAAAGATCAAATTAGTTGTTTCTTTAAAAATAGAATGTTTAAACTTGAGAATATGTATGAAAAAATATTTTTTATTAGCTCGGTGGCGGGTTCAATCTGCATTAATAAGTCTGTCTTAACAATATAGCTGAACTGGGCAGAAAAACATTCATCTGAAAAATCCAGCAACCCAGAAAAAACAGTAGCAGTTGCAATTAATTTTCTTTTTTTGAAATCACATGTCTAATTACTAGACAAGCTAAGGATGTCATTTAAAAGATATCCCTTTACCTAAACAGAATAACCAAGGGCAAAACAATGGTGCGAATAGGAACAACTTCCAACTTCCTGCTGGTTTGATCATAGCTGATTGCTATGGTAGGACTGGTCTACCCCACCTCTGGAAAACTAGGGCAAGACTGGTCTGCTGAAGCTCTGGGTGGCAGTAAGGCAGCACTGAAGGAGCCACAAATTTGTCAAATTTCAATCCCATAGGAGTCATGGGTCACAGATTTTGGATGCATTCTGTAATCTAAGCCCATTTGGGGTACCTTGGTTCAAAAATTATTGCCCTTTGATGCAGTTTCATTCAGTTAAAGATTATAGACATGAGAATCTTAGTAGTTATATGGATTATATTTAGTAGTTATATATTGGGGGGGGTTGTTAATGAGAAATTGGAAATTTCATATTTATTTCAGTCTAAAGATATTTACAACTGGTTCTTGTCTTCATAACATGACAGCAAAATCTAGACTGTGGAAGTTTGGCATCACACTAGGAACTGAATTGTATCCATTTGTTTGGAATGGTATAGGATCTCCTGCCAGGGGGAGGGGACTGGACAAGGTTCCTGCCAACCATATGATTCTGTTTTATTTCAAAGCATACAGCATTAATGGTTCTCCTTATATTTTCAGCATGGATGAGGTAGGAGCATGTCAAATATAAATAAAAATCTGCAGAAAATCTTCAACACATTTCGGTTTTTACTTTACTAAAATCAAGACAATTCTCAATTGACTCTTACATTTTTTCATCCAAAAAACAGATGCTTTTTAAACAGACACACACACATTATATGCAACAGGACAAAAACAGCAACTGCTCACACATTTTCAGTGGATCTACTTTTTGTACTTGGTGTAAGTTAGCCCCCAAAATCTTAAAATAATAGAAAAACAAGATACGGACAATTCTTAGAGCTAGATTTACCTGAAGGTGGTTTCTCAATGTCATGTTTAACTGTACATTATCGTTTGTTAATCTTTTGGCTTCAGCGGATATTTCATATAATAAAAGGTCAAATAATTCTATGGTCTGCTTGAACAAAAAGAATCACAATTGAAACAATATTAACTGAAAACAATAAATTAAATGCAAACAAAACACTGTGATTTGTTATAAAATGGGATGACATTTACTACCCTTGATGGCTTTTAATAAATACAAGAGAAATTCAAGGTGTGCAGTGGTTATCAGCCAGGACACACACACACCCTTCATATTAGCAGGCACTGGATTAAGATATCCTAGAAAGAAACTAAGATCTAAAGAGCATGACAATTAGGGGACAGGAGTTCTATCCTTCCTTTTCCTGCAGTGCAATAGTACAGCACTATAATAGAAGCTCCAAATTTCACACACAACTGGGCAGAGAATGAGGAGGGTTAAGAGGCCATAGGGGAGCAGCTAACAAAAACAAAACAAAACTCCAGCTGCATATGAATGATTGTAGCCTTTTTAGATTCCAGTCAATGCTTAGCTAAATTAAATTTGGTTGATCCCACAATAACTTTTTATATTGTGCTTAGGTATATAGATATTTACATAGTCTTCCTTATTAAAGAAACATACAGGTGATTATCTATGATCATAATGGAGCCTGCCCATTTCTGTCACAAGTGGTGACAATCTCGCTTAACGGCCCTCACCTCTTGCTCTCTCTGATGCTGAAGTTAAATGAACACATGAGTGTTTAAGCGAGCATGGGCACCTCATGAGTGGACATGGCCCTGGGAGGCCCACAACCAGCTGGGTCCGTAAAGGAGGAAGACAAGCAAAAAAAAGTTTGCAAAGCCAAAAACAGCTTAGTCAGGGGAGGAAACCAACTAGGTTAATGCCTAGCACTGCATTCCAATGCCCGAGGGGCTTCTAAACAAGCCTCCATGCTTAGGTAATGAAGCCACACTACTGGGCTTCATCACCTAGGTTTTGAAGAAGCCAGCTACTTGCATACATAGGCAAGAGCTTCCCAAAACCTTTCTCTTGCTTAATCTCCTCCCTACTAGTACACCAGAAGCCCAGATTTCTTCAAGAAAACAGAAAAAAAGTAGGGAGGACAGATTCATTGATCTAAATGAAAGATTGTAAGTGGAGGACTATCAACATAACCAGTAGTTATTAGAGCCAGTTTGTAGTAGTTAATGCACCTGGCCAGAAACAAGGAAACTGTGCATTCTAATCCTGCCTTAAGTCCAAAGCCAGATAGGTGACTTTGAGCTAGTCATTTTCTCTCAGCCCTACGAAGGAGGCAAAGGCAAACCACTTCTGAAACACCTTGTCAAAAAAACTTCACTAACTTGTCCAGGAAGGCAAGATGCATTGAAAGACATGTGAGTGCACACACTAATTAACACTTTTCAGCTCATAACATACAATATCATACCTTTGGGAATATTTTGCAGAAAAAAACTTTCTCCAATTCTGAAAGTTTTATGTGAGGTAGAAATCTTTCTGTCAGAATCCTTAAAATATCTGTAAATAAGTAAATTTAATAAATCATAAATCCAAGGCTTATATCCCAGTGAACAACCTCAATGTGACATTTTACAGCTTTTAACCACAAATATGGAAATACTAAACAGATTTTTAACTAATATTATTACCAATATTTTCAGTTTAATTTTGTGTTTAATTGGATGGCATGACAGGCTGGAAGAGAAAATAACCTACTTACTTCCTAATAAATCAGTATCATTTACTGTAAATATTGTAAAAATCATTGCATTTTAAGGCTTTATTGTTGCTATGTTTTAAATTATGTTTTATTGTTAATCACTAATGATATACTTTATTTTTTCTGTTGCATTCTTTTCATTTTTAAACACTTTTTATTTATAGTTTTGTATATATTTGATTATAAATGTTTGTTTGGTCTCTCTTTTTTCTAATAACAGTGTTTAAAAAGAGTATGTTTCATACTTGGGGCAAAAATCTACTGTTGCCTATGTACACCTGTTACACAGTGATGTATTTTCCTCCCTTTTTTCTCATGCCAGTCCTTCCCCTACCTACACTGACCCAGAATGTGCTCAAAAGTCTTCTGTATTTCAGACATCTGGCTGTGGTTCTGGTGGTGTTGGAGGCGAGGACCACGAGCTCTGTGGCCCTGCTCCGAGGGCTCCAAAAGGAGCCATAGCCACCCTGTAGGGGTGGTGAAGCTAAGGGGGGCGCCTTGCAGGTCGAGGAGAGCCACATCTTGGAAAATCCCCCTCATCTGAAGAGCAGCGGCAGTCAACGTGGCTGCCATGAAGCTGGGGACAGCCAGAATACCTAAGAATGTGCTGGAACGAAGAAAACAGTAAACAGAGACTGTTTCTGGGTGAGACGATTTTTCTTTTCTTCAAAAATTACCCCAAGGAAAACAAAAAAAATCCTAGGGAAGAGATTCTAAAAATGTAACTGTTAAAGCAGCAAAAGAAAATATGTATATATATATTTATAAAGAGATCTATGCTGAAAAGTAAGTTGAGAGCGCCATCTGCTGACGAAAGGAAAAGTGACTCCTGGAAATTTAGAGAGATGAAAAGGAATACTTGATATTTGGTGGCTGTGATCTTTAACTGTTTGTTGTCTTATGCTTGCCAGAGGCGGAAATAAGAAAGACCAAACTGCAGAGCAGACTTAAAGAATTTGGAAAATACCCTGGACTATTAAGAGTATTGAGTAAATGCTGGAACTAGCTCATTTAAATAATTGACTTTATTTTGAAAGAAATAGACTTTGAATGAAATAAATACCTGCTGGAAAAAAGGCAGCATGGCAGCATGGAAGAGAGCCCCATCTACTAAGGATTGGAAAATAAACCATACTTTTACAATTTTGGACTCTTTCTGAACTACATTGAGGCTTTATTGCTTATTCCACTTTTATCGCTATTATGACTAGAGTTGAACAGCTGTGGAAATGAGAGGATTTTTTTTAATGAGATGACTTCATTGTTCCAAAATATTATGGACTCAATCAATGGTATAGATGAGACAATGGAAAACATTTTGCAAAGAACAATGAATAAAGATCAAACTGCCCATGAACTGGTGGAAGCAACAGCCTTCCATCCTTCCAAGGTAGGTAAAATGAGGACCCGGATTGTGGGGGCAATATTCTGAGGTATATTGGATTAA
>JANHFL010002187.1:38165-49364 GCA_032468155.1 Oxyrhabdium leporinum
ATCATGAAACTCCTGGATCTATGCCTCAACACATACTTCAAGTTCAATGGGAAAATCTAT
Source organism: Oxyrhabdium leporinum (assembly GCA_032468155.1). NCBI lineage: Eukaryota > Metazoa > Chordata > Lepidosauria > Squamata > Cyclocoridae > Oxyrhabdium > Oxyrhabdium leporinum. Next base: position 38,226 of record JANHFL010002187.1, read on the forward strand.
AAGCAAGTACAAGGTACGCTTATGGGATCACCCATATCAGGCCTAATAGCAGAAGCAGTCATGCAACAATCCATAGCTCTACGTCATCATCAGACACTCCCAAATTGAAGAAACATACCACCTACTCAATAACATATCCCTTGAGAAGAGAAAACAGACAACAGACTTCCATTCTTCGACATCAACATAAGGAAACTAGACAATGGAGAATTAGAAACCCGTGTTACCACAAATCCATACACATAGACCAGATCCTCAGCTTCACAAGCAAGCACCCCACCACACACAAAAGAACCTGTGTCCAGACCCTGTTCAGATAGGCAAAGATACACTGTAACACCACAACACTAAGAAAAGTGGAAGAGAAAAGGCTGCTCAATCCAAAAAACTTCATATTCCAACACACACTACCCAAACCACAACACATCCAACTACCATACAAAATCTAACCCTACCATACACAAAAGAGGTATTGGAAATCACAGCCAGAATCCTTCAACCCCTAGGAATAACAATAGCCCACAAACCCACAGCCATACTCCACCAGGAATTATCCGGAATCAGACAAAATATAAAATCAACTGTAACCATTGCAATCAATTCTACCTGGAACAAACATCATATCAATTAAAAACCAGGATCCACAAACACCGGCTGGCAGTCAAACACCATGATCCCAAATCTTTAATCTCTATCCACACTGACATGAAACAGCACCAGTTCAATTGGAGCAACACAAAAATCATTGACCATATGACCACCTGCCAAGTTCGTAAGTTCATTGAAACCCAGCATGCCACAAGCAATTCCATCAACAGATATATTGACCTACAACCAACCTACAAACCCCTCAGAATCCAAATCAACTACACAACCAACCAGAGACAGCACTGACCCTCAACCAACTCACACAACCACCCCCACCAGCAGTTCACCTCCCAATGACCCTGACCTGATGTAATCTCCTTGTCATAAGACCCATCACAAGACCCATCACAAGACTCACTGATGACTGACAGCTGACCCATCACAAGATCCCCCCCTTGACACACCCACACCTGAAGCCCTTATAAACAGAAGAACATTAACATCCTCTAAATTCCGCTGAAGATGTTACCTAGCCTGGTAATAAAATGTTCAGAAACCAACGCACAAGCCTGAAGAACAAGCCTTCACCCTCATCCTACACCCGAGCTACAGATATTCGCCACTATTGCAAAACTTCTAGAAATTTTCTGGCGCTTTTGGACTTAGCTTGGTCTAGGACGGTCACATTTTCCCAATTGAAGCAATGGTTAAATCTGTCTATATGTTGTGAAATTAAAGATTTTCATCATGTCTTCTGACTGCTAGGTGGTTTGTGGATGCATTCTGTCAATCTTCTGCAGGTTTATCCTACATAGTGGTTGTTGCAGTCATTACACTGTATGTGTAGATAACTCCTATTTTTTATTCTGGGGTTGCGGGGTCTTTTGGTTTGTTTAGGATGTTTTGAAGGGTTTAGTTTGGCTTGTGTTCTATGCTGATTCCATGTGGTTGTAGTAGTCTATTTGTGGTTTCTGAGATATTCTTGATGCATGTCAATGTAATATCCTCCTTTATTAGTAAGGTCTACTTATTTGCAATAGATCATAGAACTGGGCCTAAGAGTACCTACAGATCACTGAGAGATCATTTATATCCATAAATTTTAAATGCTACAAACGAATGATCATTCTGTTTCTGAAGATCCGTTTCTAGCCTCTTTAAAGTTAGAGTAGGAACAATCTTTGGAATTTTTTTTCAGGTATTAGCAGAGACCAAGGTATTTCAGTGACTGAGAACATGCTTCGCATGTGTAAGGTCCCACATTCAATTCTCACTATTTTGGCCTGAAGCCATGAAGAAGCTTTTCAGACAGTTTGGCTACAGGTACACAATATGAGGCCTCAGACCCATAAGGATTTTTCTGGACTTGCAGGCAGCCTCAAAAGTGACAGAAAGGAAAAAATTATGAAATATATTAAGCAATAATTTTAGAGATCATTAATTTTAATTAAGTTTAAATTCAATCATTTTTATTTTGTTTTAGCCACCCGCTGTTTTGGAGTGCGGCAATCTCTTTGCTGTTATCAACTGGGCATCTCGATTTTTGTAGTTCAGTTAAAGTAGCTTGAATGAAAGCAATCAAACTTCTTTCAGCATTTTGAATGAACTTAAAAATAATTTTATGATTGCTTTAAGGACAGTGATATAAATACAACAAAGGTAGGGTTAGGTTCAAATCTGTGCCCAGAAGGCAGGCATTCTTTAAACGTAGAGATATGTTGCAGAGTGGAGCAGCAAACAGATGGAATCTGTGGAGCAGGTCTATAGACATAGTCTCAGTGTCTACTACCTAGGGCAACCACTAGATGGCAGCAGGAATTTTCTATCTCTTGCCTCCACCTAGTGGTCATCCAAATGTTTGCAGCCCAAAATCTGATGGCCTTATTCTGAATAGACTTGAGACATCAGAGCTTTCCTTCCCTGCTTTTGAAAAACTTTTTCTTTCAAACTTCCAACAGTAAGAGATGTTTGCCCTGTCTCAACTAACATGTTACATTTGTAAACAAAAAAATAACAACCATTGTTTTACATTAAGATAAACTAGTTAGGATTAATTGATATTTTATCTTACTTTACATATAAAAGGAGAGCCATATTATTCTATTATAGGTAGTCCTTGACTTATAACCACAATTGAGACTTTCCAGGCATGGTTGCAGGAGGGAGGAGGCCCACACACCTTGCCTAGCTGACCAAGGCCTTCCAGCCTATGGCAGATCTCCACACACCAGTGGGCCTAGCAGGCCAAACCTTTCCAGTTCACAGTTGAGTGGGGGGAGTTGCAATGCTTTCATGGTCATAAGGGCAGGCATGCTGCCAAGCACCCAAATTTTTATCATGTCATTGTAGGGGTGCTACAGCAGTTGGAACTTGAGGCAGAAGTTGTAACTCCTTTCATTCAGCACTGTCATAATTTCAAATAGTTGGTCAACAAACAGTCAAATTGAAGACTATCTGTAAAAAATTAGGAGTCTGATAGTATCTAATGAAGTGAGCTATAGGTTATGAAAGCCTGTGCCTTTAAACTGACTTGCTACTCAGAAAATTATATATCTTACTGCTAGCAGACTCCTGACTATAAAACATTATTCAAGTATACCATGAAAAGGTCATGGAGTGCTACATAAAAATATAACATAAATTACCCTTGATAAATCAAGGTCAGGGTGCTATCTTCTCCAACATTCTGAACATATTATGGCTTACTCAGAACCTTTTGTGCAAGATTTGCTTGAAAAATGGATTATCAAGGATCCAAGTTGATATATATATTGAGAAACTTCTTGCCTTAGCAGCCTTCTTAAAAATTTCATCATTTACTATATTAAGGCAACTGTGTTCCATTCATTTTACCCTCCTGACTTAAGAGATTTTGCATGATGATTTGTTGTAGCTAGAAGAGATATTGCCTAGCTGACTGCATGAATTGCCTAGCTGACTGCATCAGAGAGAAAACATGTCCCAGTTTATTTCCAAACTAAACAAATATGTTGTATTGATACCTCAAATCATGTATCTTATTGAGTTATCTTAAGCATCCCAATTGTCTGAATTTACTATGCCAAGACCAGAATCAAAAGAATGTCATGGTTCTTTCTGTTCCTGTCCAGGAGGCTTTTATTGTCCAGGAGCAGGGATCTAAACTTCAAGAGGTGGGCTGAGATCTTGGAGAAAGTCAGCCATAGGATTCAGAGATTCAAACTCATGCCAGATAAGCATCCAGGTCCAAGACATTTTAACCATTGTAAGGAAATATTAAGAACAGAGAAATGATCACCAGGAATCACTGGCTATATTCATACGGAATGCTAAAGCATAGCTTTATAATAGGCAACTTTTTCAGGCTGAAAATAGGCAAGCTGTAAAATGCAAATTGAAGTGAAATATGTGTGAGTGTGTGTGTACTACAATTATGCATACAATATCTTCTCTTGTCTCAAATTAAAGTTACATTTTGGCAACTTTGGAAAAGTTCTGGGATTCATATGATAAGCTTTGGAAGCAAATGTTCTTCCTCCAATTTAACTTTCAGGAGATGATTTGAAATGTTTGTTTGAATTCATGTTGAACCTGGACATAGCGTAATTAGTGCTAACAGTGACTTTTTAACAAGCCAGATTTAATTATGCTAAATGGATTGTTTCAATAACCAGTAGTTAAATTTAATCAGAGATCACAGAACTTAACTTCAAACTTAAATTGAAAATGAAATCATCTTGTGACATTACATAAATGAGCAAAGAGAAAGTTGACTATGACCTAATAAAGTGAATCATTTTGAGAAGCACACTTTTTTTTTAACAATATTAGGTAAAGTAATCTGTCAACAGCAAGAAATTACTTTCCAAATCTGGCAAAGAAATTCTTAATTAATTCTAGTTTATCAGTTCGACAGGAGACATCTGGTATGAAGCCAACCTGGTCTGCTAGGGAGGTCTCTAGAACAAAGGATCTACAAACAAGTAGTGTTGTCAATGCCTCCACCCATCTTTTCAGATTCTCACATTGAATTTATCTCCATTTTGCAAATGGATGCACAGTATGCTGTCAGGATTTATTCATCTTACCCTGCATGTATAAAATACTCAGTCACTGAAAGACCCTTGAAGTTATATATTTTTCAAATGGTTTTCTTTTCTTTCTTTTGTTAGGAAAAGGGTTGTTGGTGTAGAACTAACACAAAAAGATGTGCAAATTGATTTTTAATTTTAAATGGATAATTGGAGAGAACTTCCTAGAAAAATGATTTTTTTTTCTTGCCCCAAATATAACCCTGGCTCCTCAAAACAGAAAATGCTATTTTTGCTTTTGTATCTAACTTTCTAAAATTAAAATCTTAATGGAAGCATTGGTAATAATAGGTTCTGGTTTGTTTGAACAAATCTGAAGAAACCATTTGTCTAGGAATGTATACTTTGAGGAATATGCAGTTAAAAGTTCTAATTAAAGCACCATTGTGTTTGGGAACTGGGCAAAATAGATCCACAAATGAAATTTTAGAAAGGGATGCAGATGGGACACAAAGTGGTCCATTTGTCCCTAGATTCTGGTGTGCCATTTTCCAGGGTTATGACTATTTCTGCATTATTTCACTTTGAACCTGCCAAACACATTGAAAACATACTAGTAACTTTTGTGTACAAGTGCCCCATGTTCCATTTGTAATAGACAGTCTCCTCAGAATGGTGAAAATTTAGCATCACTCAGCCAAGTCTAGTTTCAGAAATCCTCATTCATTTGGAGAAAAGTTGGGAAGATAACCACTGCTTTGTCAATCCCATGTTCTTCTGAAAACCCTTTAGAACCTCACCTGCTTGTCCTTAAGTATGAATACAGGGAGAGAGTAGGGATTCTAATGGGGAAAGCATTGTTTTAATTTGCTGGTTTTGTCAATTATGGCTCTGTTTTATGAATTGTGTCAGAGAAATGGCGGGAAATGAAGAAAGGATCATGAGCTTAGACCGATGTAATAACTGGCATGGGAAGATGACATGAGGCCGCATTGAATCCCTTCAGCATTGAAGGGAAATCATGGACATTGTGAGTGGGTTTCTAACATAAAGATCTTGCTTTTTAATGCCAAGCCAATTGCTATTAAAATGCCAATTATCCAGGATGTAATCTTAGATGAAAGTGCTGCCCTGGCATGTGCTGTGAACACCTGGTTGAGAGGGAGGGAGAAGTTAATCTCTCTTACTTCTCTTTACCCAGTTACTATCTAAGGCAGGAAGGAGCTATAGCAATGTTTTTCATCCTCAGCAACGTTAAGATGTGTGGACCTCAACTTCCAGAATTCCACAGCCAGTCAACATGTCTTAAAGTTGCCGAGGTTGAGAAGCGTAAGTCTATCAAAATGTCATTTCATTGATCAGAAACTCTGTCCACAGTCTGCCAGAACTCATGCTGTTGTTGTAACCAGAACATTATCAGCATACTGTAGAGATACTATATTGTTCTTTCTAAGTTGGCCAGAATAATTTCTGTTGCGGCAGTTGCATATCTTTGTCCTGAGAGGCTGACCATGCTGAGATTATCCAGTCATAAGTGGCTCAAGATTTCATTGTTTATCATGATGACTAATTGGTGTCTGTACATACAGTAAGCAGGCTATACACTGGATTTGGTAATCTATTTAGCTGGAACCAATGATCTGAAAGTAGCAGAGCTCTCTATAATTCATTTGTCCCAGATGGAGGGTTATTTCTTTAGTCTTAGTCTGGTAGCCGTTATAAAATTCTGCAGAACTGGATGATTCATTAAAATGGACTAATCTACAGGCTTCAATAGAGCTAGGCATTTTTTTAAAATGTATTTGGAGAATTTCTGATGCACAAATGGATGAACTCTCAGGATAGATCAATGTTCAAACACAGAATGGAGCCCTTTGAAATCATATTCAATGATAGCATATTCAGGAAGGAGAACTTACTTCTCTGTCTCCACTGCATCTAAACAGAAAAGCTAGCCATGCTTTGTCTGTTCTGCATATTATCTCCTCAAGATATTGTGGGAGACAAGCTGGGACATCAGAGATCCTGTCCAAACAACTTTTATCATTTGGTTGAGGCAAAGTTAATTACATTTGCCTCAACTTGACCTCCAGCATTGAAACAGGTCATAGGGAGGTAGCCTTCACAACCATTTGTCAGCTTCATGTGAATTCTCTTCAACTGTAGATATCGAAGACATGGACAAATTGTGTGAAAAGATGAGGTATACCACCTGCTTGCTCCATTCTTGGCTTTCCTGGATGCTTAAATTAACTAAATTAGAACAATTAAGGAAGATAATCTGCTTGAGTGCAGCATGTATTCCTGCCTGCTTAAAGAAAATAGTTACAATATTTTTATTAAAGTAATCTCTTGACAGTTCTTTCTGATTTTAGACTAATCTAAAATACTCTAGGCTTAGATGAGAAAGTGAAAAAGATGGCATTATAAGTTTATATATGAAATTGATTATTTGGGTGTCTATCAAATGGGATTTCATCAAAAATATATTACTTTTCAGAAGTTTTGTTCAGTTGGTTTAGCAGATGACCTTCTTTGAATGGAGGAAATGTAACTCTGGTACTTCCCTGGTCTTTTTGGCAGATGATGATATTGTGGTATCCTTCTGGCCCAAGCTTGGATCTTGGAGACATTATTTTATAGTGGTTCCACATTTCTTTTGCAGATCTATATAGAAGGTGCTATTCTATTATATACCTACAGTAGCATTATTCAAAGTTTTGGAATGTGGTGCCACCACTATGCTGTTGACATCCAGTGTTACTTTACAGACTCCAAGGAAGCAATTCATATCCTTGACTGTTACCTAATATTGAATTATGAGTTTAATGAGTCAGAACTAGCAACAATTAACTTCAGACAAGATACAGGTTTGTTAGTAATGAGAAAATTGTTTCTTGGGATTAAGATGAAGTCTATTAATTGGGTTACATTCCATCATAAAAAAGCAGATTTCCTCTCTGGGATGGATCATTCTCCCTCCCCAGTTGTAACTGGATTTGCAAGGGTAGTTATGTACTAGTTGTATAACCACAATTAGTTCAATAACTAGAACTTTTTCTGAACCAGTCAGACATGGCAATGACCATCCATACCTTGGTTACAATCCACTTTATACTACAATACACTGTATGTGGAATATCCACGGAAAAAAAGATGTTAAAATTGCAATTAGAGCAAAATGTGTTGTCTCTGCTGCTAGTGTAGGTAGACAATTCACATAATGACATATTAAAAAATCTGCATTTGCTGACAATTCAGTACTAGTAGCAACCTTCAAATCCCTCACTGTCTTAAGGGTCTCACACTCTGAAGGAATATTTCATGCTGCATAATTATTTGGATCAGCAGGAAATACTTTTGAACTTTGATATTGGAGAAGACTCCTGGGAATACTGTGAACAGCCAAGAAAACAAACAAATAGATTATCAAATGAACTCACTCCAGGAGCAAATGATCAAGTTCAAATTATCCTGCTTCATACTTCACATGAAGCGTAGACCTAGCAAATGGAGAAAGCTGTAATTCTGGCAAAGAAAAGCGAGCAGAAAAGTAGATGTACTCAGTTACGGTGGAGATGAGTGCACCATTGAAAGACCTAAAAAATCTGATGAGTGATAGATTGCCCTGGAGAAAATTTATCTGCTAAGTATCAACAGCAACTTGATGACATACAATCAGTTTTCTGCTGGAAGCCTAGCTGTCTGTCAGGTGGAAGATGGCCTTTTCCTATGAGGCTTACAGACTCTAGAATGCTCACCCTTGCTCCCCTGTAATTCAGAAAACTGTCCTGAATTGAAAACACTTAAAATTGTTTTTAATGTTATTTCTTTTACATTTTTACTATATGTCTTTTTCATCCTTTACATTTGTTTATTTTTATTGTTGTAAGTTTCCTTGAGGCTTACTACGCCTCTGCTACCCACAACACAAATGTGGCAAAATCATTTAACCATAGTAAATATTTTTTTGTATCTCAAAGAAGCAAATGGTAACCATTCAAAATTAAGTTGTATAGTAGAAACCAAAATCAGCTAAGGGTTTGACACTGAAGTATAAAATTGCAAGCCTCTCTCCCACTCTTTAGCAGAAAAAAATCAACAATAATAAATCAAATAACTAAGCATTTGCTGCCCTGTCATGACACTGAAATTCAATTGCTTTAAGTCACTGGCTATCAGCTGAATTTACAAACTCATGGGTGGGTTTGAAATTAAACAAACTAAAAAAGTTTTTTTTAAAAAATGAAAAACTTGAAAGCTATGTCTTCTTGTGTATTTAAGTTTTACAACTGATGGCAAATGTTAAAGTAAGCTTTTAAGTGGATGTTGACACATAATGGAAGAGATTTTGCTCACATATATTCAATATCCAGGAAAATATAACCATAACCAACATTAATAATTATAAATAAAAAATGTACTATGACACCAATTGGGAAGCCTTATTTAAGTAGGGTTACCTGAGTCTAATGCATTTATTACTTCAAAAGTTGAACATAAATCTGCAAAAGTAAGACTCAATGTAAAAGAGGTTTCAGTAGCTATCTTTAGCTACTGAAAAAGAAAAAAGACTTTAATACTGTACAATGAAAATCAACCATAGCAATGATTAAAAGCTAGAAGTGGCAGAGACTAAACGTCCAGCCACTAAAACTACTCCAGCATCTTTTCTCTCTTTTTATGCAATGCCCACCTTATCTCTTCATAAATACCCAGACAAACTGCATTGTCCAATTTAGATACTCCTTACACTTCAACGAATTCCTGAAAATCTAATCTTCCCATATGAGATCTTCTCAAGTGTCAGCCTTCCTTCCATGCAAAAAGATGAACCTTGAATAAGCTCAGGATATTCAGTGATACCTGTTAAGATTGTATCCTATAATCTTATGCATTGATTTTTAAATCAAAGAAAAACAAAGATATGTCCCTGAAAGCAATTGGTTGGTGCTCAGAAAGGCTCCCGCAGCCTTCCTCAGATCCTTTAGGCCAGAAGTAGACACTGAATAAAGAAAAGGCTACTCTATAAGAGTTTTCCTTCTGTTGGAATAGTGCCTGGTCATCTCCACATTGATTTTTGTAAAAATAAGAATTTGCATTAAAAATAGCAAAGATTCTGATGGAATCTGAAAAATTAATAAATCTTTTGTGCTCACCATTAGCTTTTAGGAACTTCAGTTGTAACATATCAATTGGATTACATACTGTTTGCAGTGCACATTTAAGCACTCCCCAAAAAAAGTTGGGGGAGGAGGAGAGAAAAGCTTGGGACTTTCTTTAGTCATGCTAACTTGCTAGCATATAATATAAAGCATCCTGACCAAAATTACCTACTTCTGTGATAAATCCCTCAGCCTCTAAAGTTTTGTAATTATTTATTACTGGCTCTAATTATTTAGTTTGCTCTGTGCATGACCTATGCCATTACTAAATGGAATGGTTCAAGGAAAATATGTGCTCTTAAAATATTGCCAATAAAAACTATTTATACACTAATGGCTGGGAAAGGAGGTTGAGAGAGCTCCTAAGTTTGACTTCTGACCATTGGCTTCCCAAATTCTGACTGCAGTTTTTTTAAGATAGAGAGACACTTAAGAATACAAAGAAATGTGTTTCCTGTGGTGTTCTACTAAAAGACCAGGAAAACTCTTTCTGTAACACTATCTAAACACCCTGCTTCTTCTGCATTTGGCTATAATGCAACTGATATACTACAAAAAAAAATTCAGGATTTTAGTAGCACCTTTTCCAACTAATAAGTCTTTATTAAAAGACTTAAGCTTTTGTGAGTGGCAGTTAATTCCATTAGATGCATAAAATGGCTAGAATCATGTAAGATTGAAATTGGAAAAAAGTTGGTGGAAAAAGGGGAAGGAAATAGTTGCTTATGTAGATGTGGGTTACACATAAAACAGATTACAAATACTTTAACCTGGTTTACCCATGTCAAACTGTAGATCACATCATGACTGGCTGTAAGCTGAAGTACCTGATGCTGCACTTCAATAGTTAGATGGTGTAGATCAGGGGGGTCAAACTCAAGGCCCAGGGACTGGATCTGGCCCTCAGTGCTTAGATCTGGTCCATGGGGCCTCCCTGGAAACAGGAAAGGACCAAACTGCAGGTCCTCTGCCAGCAGAAATAAAGCTCAAGAGGGCTGCCCGCAGCCCTCCAGAGTTCCATTTTCTCTGGCAGAGAAAATTAAGCTGATAGAATATACCAATAGATTCAGTAATATTTCCCTGACTAAAATGTTGTGAAGACTGAAAGCTTACTGTTCCTTTTTTTATTTCTTAGGAAGCATTGCTGTAAGTTTTTTAACATATTCCAGCAGCAAGAATAATGACTCAACTGTTCCCACAATTGTACCTTTTCAGATTTTATTGAAGCAGTATAATTTCTCAGTAAGTGAAACTGACAGTCCTCATTCCCCTATGATACATACAAACATAGCAAGTAGAGAGGAGGAGGAGGAGGAAGAAGAAGAAGAATCAGCTAGAAAAGTCCAGATATCTTCATGTTGTGAAGGCTGAGAAAC
>JANHFL010002187.1:49464-64049 GCA_032468155.1 Oxyrhabdium leporinum
AATAATGAAAATAGTAAACTAATATGCTACATCCATTTTTCATTTTTTTCATTTAACATAAACTGAACTTGTATGGTCCTCTAAACTGATTATTGTTTCTTCATAGTTTTGCAATTGATTCCACATATATTTTTGCTTAGTATGCTCATACCACAACCATTCCGTCTTTCATATTGGTCAGTCAGTTTTATATTCAGCAACATTTTTTCTTGACTTTCTCGGTTTTCTGCAATTAGAAACTCATTCCTATTGAATTCAATTAAATTACCTGCTGAAAATTACATATCTGGTCATATACTCATTGTCTGCATTAATCCACATTGCATTTCCCAAATTTTGCTCATTGACAAGTCTTCTTTTCTTTCCATCAGATTTCCATCAAGCAGTTGCCTAAGAACAATTAATAAAGTTGTTTCCCTGTAATTTTTACATTCATTCTTGCTCCTTTCCATTTGTATATGGAATCAATTACAGGATTTTTCCAATTGTCAAGCTCAGATGCCATCTGCAAGCATACATTAAACAAATCACACATGTGCTCCATAAGCAAACCACAGATTTCTGCTTAAAACAACCAGTCCTGTTTCTAAACAGTTATTCCCATTCTCATTTATTTTTGAGACTTTAAGTGGTCAAATAAAATGTCCTATATTGTTTGCATTCATTTCAAGCATTGCAAAATTATTAAATTCATTCCAAGTATTGCACAATTTCCACAAAATTCATCCCTGATTTTTTCCATTCACAGGACAGTAATGTCCAACCATCACCAGCCTATTAATTTTATACACCACAACAATTTAGATATCAGTAGTTCATATTCTTTTATGTATATTGTAAATTTTAGATCTTTTGTTCCTAATTAAATTTAGTTCCCTGCATATCTTCAGGAACTCCACTCCAAGTCAAAATCTTTCATATGACATGTCATCACTACATGTAGCCATAAATGTTGATCTCCACTTCCTATCATAGTCAATTTAAGTTTTCACATAGTGCTTTCTAGTAAGAAAAAGAAACATAGACTAACTGTATGTTATCAACATTATCTGTACTCTCTGCTTGTGTTCTGGACAGTATCAGTCAGTTTGTAAAAGCACCAGTCAATTTTGAAAGTATGACAATCTCATCCCTAACCCAGTTTTAAACTAGGCGTATTCATATCATTTGTGCAAGCTAGGACTCTCACTTCTATACAAATAAGCTTAGGGGTGTTCAAAGTTTGACAATCAATGAATGGACCATTCTGTCAAACTTGGAACATTTATTTTCTCTCCAGACCATCCCAAACTTCAGGAACTTTTGTCTTCTGGGAGCAGTGCAGCAGTTTCTGAAAGTAACCCAGAAACTGCTGCACTGGTTTGAGGTGTTCCAGATAAAATTTGTGGGTAATTCCATCTCTAGAACTTCTCAAAGCAGTCCTGTAAGCATATATTTAAAAAAAAGAATATGTACATGCAGAGAGAACAACCAAGAAATTAAAAATATCAATTTACACATCATGTTTGTAAAGAATGGAATGTATTAAATTTATTCACAGAAGTAAAGATACATATTGAGTTTCAGAGAACCCAATAGCAATAACAGACAGGTGGTTTTGTCAAAGTATGAAAAAGAACATTTGTCACATTTATAACTAATATATTGTCCTGTTTAATTTATAAACCTATTATATTTATTGCTTCAATTTTAGTTTTTGCAAGGAACTCCATATATTTTGTTCTCTCTTTCTCCATTCTTTCCCTTTACTGTGAAGTAGATTAGCACCAAAGAAAGTTACTAACCCAAAGTCAACTAGTGTAGTAGAGTGTATATTTGAGGTCTAATTTCTCTGCTGCTTATTCAACCACTGGAACTTTTTAATTTATTTTGTTGTTCAGAATTAAACTCTTTTTATACAATATCTATGAATCTAAATGTCATATAATCTTATATTTTATGGGAAATGAATTAAAAACAAATATTATAGGAAGGAAACATAAATAAAAATGCTTCCATGGATGTGTCATATAAACAGCAAAATGTTTATATTAATTTATTGTGAATCTATTCCCAAATAAGAGGAAAATGAGATTCCCATATTAGTTTTAAACTATACCATTTTGAAAGAAGGAATCCCAAGGGTGTAATATATAAAAGTCAGGAGACTAAAGCCAAGATAAACTTCTCAGCATTGAAAACTTTTATGTTGTTTGAAACATCATTTCAAATACTTTCCAAGTGTGTCAGGAGAAAGTACTAGATACGTCTTTTGAACCAGCTGTGCACTTTGTTAGTCTGTCTAGCTCTTTTCACATTTCAAAAATACATTTACTTCTATACATGAAAAGAGCAAGGGCCTTACCAAGAATGACACTCATGTAATACTACCCTTGCCCGGCTGCCATCTGTAGAATGCAAAAATGTATAGAGAAAGGGTCTTTGTAAGTTACTGGACTGAACGAGGCTATTATAAATAAATAATGAAGAATTCTTCCCTACAAACATCTGTGTTGTAGACATAGTGATTTCACACATTCAATACTGATGGGGCCAAGCTGTTTCCATTCTGAAAATCTCCAAATTTCTGACAAATTTCCTTTCCATGGCAGAGAAACAAGTATGGCACATCTATTCCCATGTTGGGCTACCTCCTAGCCCATTTCCATATAATTTGAAAACTGAGATATAAAGATAAGTAATAAGTAATGAACTGAAGCAGATAGGATTCAGGGCCCAAGTGGTATGGGTGGGATGGGGAGGGCTGAACCCAGTCCTTGTGGGAAGAAGGGCAAAGGCTGGGCAAGCACTGCCACAGTAAGGAAAACCACTGGTGGGAGGAAAGACACCAAAAGATTCAGTTGCTGTCACCTTGTGGGAGGAAAACCTCAGATGGATTGGTTTTAAGAACTGCCTCATCCCTGTGGTCTACCTGCTTCCTTCCTTCCTGTCCCAGGGTTTCTGGAAGTAGTGTGTGATATGTACCTGATCGTAGACCAAGGCTTCCTTGGCATTTGGCCCTTTATGGGTTGGAGGCATGCTGTTTCCACCTGGCTTTGGGGGCTTCCCAGGAATAAATGGGGGAGGGGGATATAGGAAGATTGAGAAGTTGCAGTACCGCTGCAGTTAGTCATAAAGGAGGTGGATAACCAAGTGCTCAAATTTTTAGCTGTGATCACAGAGGTGCTGCAACAGCCACAACATCAGGTATGGGTCATAAGTCCCTTCATTCAGCACCATTGTAATTTTGAACAGTCACTGAGTGAACAGTTATAAGTTAAGGACTAACAATTTACCTCTTTATCATTCTTTTTTTGCTAAACATCAGTTAAAAATCATAGATGCTAAACTTGTAAGATCATAATTAATCTTCTGAGTAGAGAATATAAAATGCATTTTATGTCAGTGCAGAAATGAACCCAGAAATGAGTTTAAAGTTGTATACTGCATATTACTATGTAGTATAGTACATAGGTATATGAAGTATATCTGTGACGTAGTTTATTGTCACCCCTGGTGTTCAGAAAACAGCTGTCTCTAAATACCTGCTAGTGGTATTTTTCCATCTTCAGAATATAGGACTATCCTGAACCAAATGCCTGAGGTTGACTCTTCTTTGCCTTATAGCCAAAAAAAACCCTATTGTAATCTTTCCAGGGTTATATTGGAGTCAGCTAGTCTACAAATCAATTCAGTTCAATTCAATTCAAATAAAATCAATGGCATTTTCAGATTACTGCAATAGTTAAACAAATATTTAACAAATCAGACAGTTGAGTAAGTATAATTTGGATAATTTGGACTCTCTTCTTTTTTTCTTTTTCTATCCTTTTCAGCACTAACTGAGACTTTTTTCTCAAGGCTGTCTGACAGAATGGGCTGTGTTTCATGATAGGCAATAATAAGCTTATTAATCCTTAAAATGTCCCAAGGGGTTTTTGTATTTGTGCTGCTAGAATCTTAGCTAGGGACTCTTCTGGTGATTTCATACAGGCCCATCATCTGACAAAAATTAAAAATTAGAAAGGGCAGACTTGATGGGCCACTAGATCTTTTTCTGATGTCAGTTTTCTATGTTTCTATGTTTCTATTTCCCCCTTACTACAAGAAACGGAACATATCCTGTTTATATTAGTGACAGATAATGGATGCTACTTATATTTCTCTATACGTACTCTTCCATCCTTGCTATCCTAGTGGTTTATCTCCATGTATATACCAAAATATTTTGTATTCTGTGCTCCTTTTATCAAAATACTAGCTTTCCTGGGTTTTCCAGCCATGGAAAACATAATAATTAGCACTGAACTTTTAACTACAGAAATTAATCACAAATTAAGATTTATGGAATTGCCTACAATGAAAAATATTTGGATCATTATTCACCAGAAGGTCACCACCTTCTTCTTGGCATTTATTTCCCTTTACAAAAATTTTACCATCAAGTAGAAGGGAGAGAGAATTTCATTTTCAGATAGTCCAGCTCTTTGGATAATACGTGGAAATATCCACGTATTTTGTTATCAGCAATTGAAATTGCATGGAGTCTGTAAACAAAAAGAGTGAGCCATTCCACTATCTGTAAACACAGTCTCTTTCATATAAATATGCACCAAACATTGATGAAAAAAGGCATGGGTTCAGGACCTTCTCAGCTCAAAGACTGGCATGTAATGAATAGCACATTTTATTGTAAATTGACCAATGAATGACAAAAATAGGAAAAAAATATTTTCAGAAGAGGAAATACGATGTCAAGACAGCTAATTCCTTTATAGCAATAGAGCAGTTGCCCATTGGATTACTGCTGGGCTTTTTTGCCTGGAGAAACAGACTTGTGGGAAATGAGAAAATGGGAATATTCATACAAAAGTCAGCTCTCATCATTCAGAATTGTTCTTTGAAAGAACTTTTTAAGAAGTCAAATTTGGGTCATTTGTTGCTAATTCAAGATGTCAAGGAAATTCTATTATCTCATATTTTGACGTGCAAAGTAATGATATTCCCAGTGAAATTTATACATTCTAACAGACTAGACTATAAGTAGATAGAAACAACTAAGGGGATACCCAGTGAAGCACAACTAGCATGTAAGACTATTTTTATCTTTCACACATACTCAGTGTCTTGCTACCTCACAGACACACTTATGATTTTTAAATTAAATTGTTCTCTCTTATATAAACACATAGGCTTTCTGGATTATGGTACGGGTTTTTTTTAATTACTTACTTTAAAAAGAATATGCAATTTTTCCTCTTCGATAGTTGTTCATGCTAGTTGAGTAGAGCATCTTGTCAATAATAGGATCTTACTTTCCTTCCAGGAATGGAACAGATTTAATCAATTATGGGCTTTTTCTGCCACTCCCATTTGTAGCCTTAATGCACTGTAGGTTGAAGGTTGTAAATCCTAAGAATGGTGTAGTATTTAGAGCTTGTTGGGCATCTAGGACCATCATGAGCAGGCAAGGCCAGAAGTTGGCTACACTCCTGGTCCTGTTTTGGGGACTGTTGTAATGCCAGAGGCAGGAATAAATCACTTACATCAGCAAATCGGAATTCGAACATATTCTGAACCAAATAGCAAGACATAACATAAGTATTTCTGAAATTGCTATGATCAAGACTTAGTTCTTTACACAGTAACAGCATTAAATCGCTCTTGATCAGTCTTCTTCCCTGAGTTAATGGACTTATTCGCCTTCTCTACTGATTGGGCTAACCTATCTCCATCAGTCCTTTGTTTCTGCATCCATTGCATTTATTATCATGTATGAGAACTATATTTCAGTTATTGGTGTTGTGAACCTTGGACTGGTTAACTGGATTTCCTATTGTGTTGATTTGATTATGAGACCACTGAAAACAGTAACAAAGTATAAATGTGAGACATAATTGCTACCATTTGGTATCATTGGAAAAAAACAGATTAGAATTAACACGATTGAGCTGAATTTAGATTGGACTGGGTTGCAATTCTACAGTATATTTCTTATTGTTCAGTGGGGCTCATTTCCACATAATGCTGTATATCTAGGGCAGGAAACAATGTTAACTGAATATAAGCCTCAGTAAAATCAATGAAAAAAGCTAGCCATGAATCAACTCCAATATTTTCCACTGAGGATTAAATGCAATTTATTCTGGATTCAATTCATTATGTGAAACATATTAATGAAGTAATTTCAGTTAAGGCCACCATAGAAAAGTTTTCCTTTTGTTGAACCCAGAAAATAACTTTAGACAGCTGCTCCGAGCGATAGCCTGAGTAGTTCTCTGAGCAAACTTATTTGCAAAAGTGTAGGTAGCTGCACACACTGTTACAGTTCCTCCCCAGTCATGTATTTTGTATACATGTATATATTTATTATTTTGATTCTCAGATGCAAAAGCAGAGCTGATCTTCAGAAGTGGAAATGGGTCATTTATTACATCACTTTTTCCATCGAAGCCCGTAATGTATACAAAATCCTAAACAATGGGAAAATTGGGACACTCTTGATCACATGACACATAAAATATATCACAACCACCTTCCTTGAGCTGAAGTTTATAAAAAAATCCAGAGAAATGAAGTGCATGGAACACACTTAAAGATCTCATGAAAATTTTGAGAGTGTAAGCAGCATAATTTATTACTGTTTTCTGCATGAACTAGAATCTTCTGGAGGATAGGAAAGACCTTGCCTGTAAAAAACATTTTTTTTTAAAAAAAACAATTTTAGCCTAACAAAACCTGTTTTAATGTGAAATCCCTATTTCAAGGACCCCCTTTCCTGTCAGCGTCACATATTTAGAAATCAAAGAATGTTTTGTTGCTGGAACTATTCTAATGCTCAGCCATCAGATAACTTTGATTTCCACCTTAGTGCTTCTGTCTGACTTCTACTGTAAGCTCATTATACAAAACTCGACACAAAAGTTAAGAAATAAATGTTTTTTTTTAAAAAAACCCAAATATATACCTTGGACAAAAGCAACTTAAACCACTTTTTAAAAGACTCATTTTCAGACAACTTAACCTCCTCTACAACTCACTCTCTACCAGAGGAACAGAGCTGAACAATGGAGCATGACACAGTAAAAATTCTATCCTGAGGCATAATTCCACTGCACAATAGTGTAATAGAAATAAAACCTCGGCTAGCGATTTAACTAAAAATGCCATCAGCAAGCTTCCTAGGAGGCCTTCCCTAGGCAAACACCAAAGTTGATTCTAGTCAGCAGGTATGGATGAGCTGCAATTTAATCAACATAATGCAAGAGATAATTAACATGGGGTAAAAAGCCATGAAGCAACATGTAAGACAAAGCACAGTCAGAGGGGATCAAGGGTGCAACAGTCCAGAAAAAAAATTGTTAAAGTATAAGGAGGAAAGAATTCAAGAATATGTCTTCAGCACTAACCCAGATCTAATTGGGTCTTTCAAATTTTGACCTGCTATCCAGGGGTGAGCTGCTGGGGGTTCATGGGGTTTCAGGTGGGCCCTTAATGAAGATTCTGCGGGAATCGCTGAACCCCCAAATCCCACTCCTGGCTGGCCCCTCCCATTCTGCCCCATCCCTCCCACTCCTCCCAGGAGTCTGTACACGGCCCCCTGCGGATGCAAGTAAGTGCAGGGCATGCGTGAAGGCTCGGGGAGGGAGAAAAATGGGATTCCCTAGATTCATCTGGAGCCCAGGGGGAAGCCATTTTTGCACTCCCAGAGGCTCCAGGAAAGCCTCTGGACCCCAGGGAGGGAAAAAATGCCCCCCTCACCATGGTGCAAGAGGCTGACTAGGCCACGCACACCATGGCCACACACACCCAGCAACTGGGCAGCGAACCCGTTGCTGAGGTTTTTGAAGCCCATCTCTGCTGCTATCATAGTTAATGTGAACACCAAGCCTGCATATCACCATCCTTGGAATGGGGCGGTATATAAATTCAAATAAACTAAACTAAACTATACAGTAAGCACTACCCAAGGTGTGTTTGAGTCTGAAGATAGAAAGTATGCTGGGGAAACAGTGAATAATTTTCACTGTCAAATCCAGAATTTAAAGTCAGGGATGATACCTTTTTAAAGAAAAATGAACATGTGTTTCTATTCCTTTTATTCTCCACTGTTAATAAAGGGTGCAAAGAATAGAAAAGAAAACCTGGTCTGAGGGAGATTTGGTGTTTCAGTTAAGTTTGGGAGCTGGTCAGAGGAGGGTGTCTTCTTGGAGCTATCCAGGACCGTGCCATTCCAACCTCACACTAACCAAGATCTCCTGAAATATATGAAATGTTAAGCAGGTCCCTATCATGTTCAAGATGGGACACAACATGTTAAAGAGCTGTTGTAAGGATCACAAAAAAACAACAACACTGAGTGTAAAATGCAATTTACAACTTATTGTCAGGGTTCCAAGTAATATACCCATAGCAAGCAAAACTCTGAGGCAGGTAGATTCCTCAAAGAATAGCTTTATTGGATATATTATATTGGTACAGATCTGGTGAAAACCAACTCTGAAGGTTCCCACAGTTTTCACCTAATTAAAAGTAAAAGTTTTTCCCTTTCCCCAAACAATCAGTCACATGGTCCAATCAAGGTGCTGTCCAGTTGCCAGGTAACATCACTCCTCCTCTCTCTGACCAGGTGTGAGAATGTCCTTGGTTCCCAAGAGGAAGTATTTTGTTTTGGCTACAAAACCCCAGCTATTTCTATTCCTCCCTCCTTATCCCTCAGCTCCAGTATGGCAACATTGAAGTGGCAAAATGGCTTTGGTCAGGTCAGCTTCAGGGTTAACACTAATCCAATAAAGTTTATGTATTCTGATTCAGCTTTTCCCAACCCAGTGCCCTCCGGATACATTATATTGCAGGATAGCTCCAACAAACATTTCCAAATAAATGATACACATAGTCCCAGACATCTATAAGTTTCCACACTGAGGCACGCTTGAAGTGAACAGAAATAGAAGTATATTATTTTTTTTAAGTTGGATAACAGATGCTTTTTCTTAAGCTCTGGGCAACATTCAATAAATGAAGTTGTTTTCAAAACTGTAGATAATTATTAACAAGTGCAAATAATTATAGTTCATTTAATTATTGGTATTTCTAATCATTGTTACAGCAGTATGAAGGAAAATGAGAGGGAAGTGCAATTCTATTGAGAACGGATGAAGGAAGCCTTTATTTGGGGGGGAAGCAATTTGAAGAATAAGACTCACCAGCTTCCTGTCTGTTGCCTACAAATTGTTATCCTTGGCAGCAAGCAAAAGACTTAGTCCAAATTGGACTCCTCCCAAATAAAAGAACAAGCAGCCTTTCTGTTAAGCCAATGCATAGTATTAATGCTTTTTAAAAATCAAAAAAATTATATTAATATAATTTTATAGATAAATAAAACCTATTTTAAAAGAAAAAAACCCTCTTCTGTAAAAAGAAAATAATTATTTTCAGAAATGCAATTTTTGACAGCAGTTATTTAAAAAATACTTTCAGTAAAATATAGCCATTGGACATTAGCTAACCCCTCCAGAATTGATTATCTAGGAACAATCCAGCTGAGAAGACAATGCTGGCTGAAGGTATACCTCTCTCTCTCTCGTTTTCTTTCTCACTCTGTCACATAGATACATTCCCACATACACAAGATCTTGAGTGAAACTATTACTCACTTACATAAGATCTTGAGTAAATTAATCAACTGGAGGAAGGATCTTCTAAGTTCTTTCGACAATCCAATGAGAAAACAAGGAAAGGCTAGAAAGAAGGTTTGAAAACAATTGGAGTCATGCTAAAATAATATTTATCCATGAGTTACATAATGTAACCGCACTGATTAACAAAGAGTAAACGCTCTTACATCCATGCATTTTCTGTATTTTAGTGATGGAAAGTAGCCATTTTGGGTTATGATACACAACTGGAATTGAGGTGCTCTCTCAAAATGGATGCTATAGTGATGGACTTTTTTTGTTGTTCAGAGAAGCTGGACATATTTCTAAACTAAGCACTGGACCAAAGTCATCCATGATTTTTATCTTCTAATAATGCCTATGGTATAGAGAGATATTCTTCAAATAAAAATACAATAGATTTGATTATTTTACTAAAAGAAATGAAAAGAAAAATAACTTCAGGTGGAGTGGTAAATTTAGCAGGCTCTATGAATACCACACTAACTAGTTTGCACGTTTGAAATGAAATTGGAATGAGGGTTTCAAAATCGACAATGTGCCCCAGCCTTAGTAACAGCTGGCACTGTTACTGCTGGTGACAATAGAGGAACTGGATACATCATCCTTAAGTTTTGGATATACCCGACTGTAAAGAAATACTATTTTGTTCTTCAGTGTACAAGATTTCTGATTATTATCAAGCCTTCAATGTTATGGGTTCTATTTTGATCCTAACTTTGCCAAGCCCAGATCATAAAAATGTAAGCTCTTACGTTACCCGATAATCAGATAATAAATATTAGCTGAATAATTTTTTTAAGAAATGGCACCAAAGGATGTGTCAATGGTTTAATTTCACAGTGAGTGGAATATTCAACTGCAGGGTAAATTCCAACAGTTCACTTTCTGTAATAAAGATATTTCATGATTAGTACAGAATACAGGGAAAATCATAGATAATAATATAATTGACCATTAAATCAGAGAAAAACCAGATGGAAAGATAGAATAGCCAATCTAAAACTGCACTCATGGGAATTAAATCATGAGGAACAATATTTCATTCTGGTAAAAAAAAAAGGTAATCAGATATTTTGACAAGGACCCATAGATCAGAGGAGTGGCTGCAGGCCAGATCAGATAACACTGGGAGAGCTGCCAAGGCAAACTGCAGATAATCAGAAACTATGATGACTATTGCTGTCTATTGAAAAAATGAATTAATGAATATAATAATATGTGTAACTAACTACTAATTGCAAATTTATCAATATAGTTTAGATTTTTAAGTGAATATTCTTTTTTAAAAAAACCACACATAGTATTTTTATGCTTTATGCAAATCTGTGAAGATTTTCCTTACATCTGTATACAAGGTATTAGGTTGTATTCACAATCACATGAATATTTCCAGCAGCTCTTTACATGGTGCTATGGCTGCTGTTGTTTAATGTAACCTTGCATAATTACTACTTATACTGCTCAAAAAAAGGGGGGAAGCTAATTAACAAATAACTTACAATTAACAGCAACATTTCCCTATACAATTCCGATTGAAGCACTATTTACGTAGTCCAATTTGTACCGTGTGCTTCAGAGCTTCAAAAACAATTTGGAAAAGTTGCTTAGGACATGTAGAAGCACAAATGTAGCATCTTTATGCTTTATATGCTTTGAATCAATCATTTTCCCCTGGAACCACATGGCTGCCGTTTGCAGTTCCCATATGATTCCAGAACATCCAATCCAGCTTTTCAGATTCAGATATGGATATTGTGCTAAGTAGTGAACTTGTCTTTGGAAGATTGAACCATGCCAAATGTTGAATGCAAGCAAAATAGATCCCTTAAATTCTCATTCAAGCACACACGCACAGACAACCTTCTCTCCCAAACTCTTTGCCTTCGTTCATCTGTTAAGAAGGCCATACCAAATAAGGAAGAATGTTAACAGAAATTGTTAGGACAAGTTATACTGAATGTGGTCCTTACAGTTGCTGTAAAAATACTGTATGGTGCATAGGTCAAACTTCCAAACACAAGACCACTACCTAGCACACAATCACTAGCTCCTGGACTCGTCTTAAATCACTTTGTAATCTTTAAACATTAAATACTATACAGCCAGTTACCAAGCATCAGATTTTGATCAAGTGACCATAGGGATGTTGCAACCCTTGTAAGTTTGAGAACCAGTCATAAGTCATCTTTTTCAGTGCCTTTGTAAATTCAGTGTCTAAACAAATGGTTGTAAGTCAAGGAGTACCTACATATGCTTTGTTATATATTTCCATTAATGAATCTTGAAACAATTGTTTAACTGATAACGTTAATGTTGTTTAACAAATTTTGTTTCCCCTTTCAATTTTCACTGCTACTTAATTTCAAATTTTCTATCTGTTGTCTTTTCCCACGTAGTTAGATTGTTGTAAGTTATTTCAATACATAGCCATTCATTTTCTTTCTCATATTTTTTAATCTTCTTTTCAAGTTTAGCAATATAGCTCTACCAACATCACTTCATGATGTTTTTGAATGACATTTGTAAATGCAAGAAGATAAAAAGATTAGATTAGGCCAAAGTTGGAGGCAATGAGCCTTTTAATATCCCTTTCTGATATCTCAGTTACTACATTTCTCTGCAGTAAAAGAAGTTTATCTTATTTAAACATAACAGCACATGGAAGATAAATCTTAAAAATGGATCTAGACTCTCCTTAATGATGTGATAATGATAGCAACTTTGAAGTTGTGATTCCAAGATTAATAGTGCTAATTGAACAAGCAATGGAATTTCTGAAGAGTTTTTTATTGTGCCAAATTAATTAAAATGAAATAAGAAAAATGTTTAATCATTATATTTAACTTATGCTTATTTCAAAAATTTCCACTACATCAGAAATTACAGGAGAACGCTAACAAATTTTATTAAAATACTGTTAGCCGTCATTCTGATTTAAGAAAAAAGTAACCATTAGGTTAGTTGAATAGACTTTTCTATCAGAATCTTTAGATTCATCCTTAACAATTTTTTATGATTTTCTACAAATCTTAATATAACATACTTGAAACACATAATCAGACCAAAATGAAAATAAAGAGAATTCAGGGGATTCAAAAAGTGTGCATCTTGGTTCCATTTCTTGATACAAATGCTTATGTCCAGCCCTTCTGCTTCAGAATCCAAAATAAGGAGATTCCTATATAAACAGACTAAAGCCAAAAAAGAAAGAAGGACAGTGAATTGGTTATGAGGATGAAATTTATGCCAGTTTGATTATAATTGTGCTTCTGTGGAAAGGGATGCCATGAGCCAAAGGGGTCTATAACAACTTGGCATGGCAACTATGTCATTTCCAAGTTGCCATGGCAAACTTGCCACAGGCAACTCACCGCAGGACAAGAGTTATACTAATATCAAAGAAATAGTGAAATAGAATCATTTAAGAAAGGATGTCAAAAAAGGGACGAAATGAAATGTAAATGACAAAAATTAAAATATTTTTATTTATTTTAATGATTAAGTTGAATTGTTGAATTGTCCTACAGTCCCATGGCAAGTTGTCCCATGGCAAGTTGTCCCATGGCAAGTTGTCCCATGGCAAGTTGTCCCATGGCAAGTTGGCTATGTTGAGTTATCCCACAATGAGTTGGTGGTGGTGAGTTGGCTGCAGCAAATTGCTGTGGTGAGTTGGCTGTGGCAAGTTGTTCCATTCCGGAGTCAAAGAGGTGTCAAATGAAAATTGCTCTTCAAAATGTAATCACATCATGACCACTGGCTATATTCACATTCACTATGTTTTGAAACTGTTCCTCCAGTTGCCACCATCTTACTAAGACACACTGCAAATGTGAAACATCTCCTTTACGCCAGGTGCTATCCTTTGGGGCAGACGTTCTACATAAAATTACTGAATCATTGACTTGAGAAATATATTCCAAAATACCTCCCACATCAAAGAGATGGTATAATTTGTATCTATTAAGAAAATCTTATGGAAGAGCTTTCCAAGATGAAAATAGATTGTCTTAAAAATAAAAATAAAAATATAGTTCATTATATCTTCAATTTTTTAAGCTTCAGATTTTACCGCATACAATATTATTGTAACTTTGATCATTCATACCTGCCTCAAGCCATATCAAACAATCAGCAAATGCTGTGTGTTATAAATAACTTCCTACATCGAAGACTAACAAATTACTTTGAGGCTTTCTAAAAGTTATTTGTTTCTGCTGTCTACTTTTTTGCCTTGATCATATGATTGTAAGTCATTTTACAGTAGGGAACACCTTGTTTCCATTTGCATTTGTTATTTATATGAGAAGACATTAACCTCTGACATTCCATATATCTATATCAGTAGCCTTCAGATCAAGAAGGTTCCAGACCAGTTTGGGATGTTAGAAAGACGAGCACTGGCCAGCTCAACACTGCTCTCTTTATGGTTTATTCAACTGTATTCTTCACAGAGACAAGGCTATCAATGAATTCTGTTTCCCTGGCAATAAGCAAAACATGAAGTGTCAAAAAGAAACCAATGGGCTATTAATCACATCTCCTTGATAACCCCGACCCTACTAAAGCATAACATCTGTCTTGTGTTTTATGTGGCTGAAAGCCAAAACCAGGAGAAGGGAAGCAGCAGTTTCACTGGTCAAATATTAACATTTCACAGCATGTTGATTTTGTAAAAACCCTGCAAACTTAGAAACTTTAATGGAATTGTCTTTGATTTGGCTCCTTTCCCATCCATTAATATTCCAAGAGTGAGTCACCCATGTGAACAGACAAACACTAACAAAGTCATGTCCAGACAGCCAGAATGAACCACTCCCTTTTCAAGGCAGAAGAAAGAACTGAGATCAACAAGTGTGTGTGTGTGTGTGTGTGTGTGTGTGTGTGTGTGTGTGTGAGAGAGAGAGAGAGAGAGAGAGAGAGAGAGAG
>JANHFL010002187.1:81744-97402 GCA_032468155.1 Oxyrhabdium leporinum
CCATTACTGCCCTATAGTGCTCAAACATTCACATATTTGTGTATTTTCTCTCTGGTTAGATTAAAAACCTAATCCAACAAGAGGTGGCATGGTGAATAGTCCTTCTCTTGTCTTAGTCATGTTGATGAGGCCATTGATGAGCTGATCTGTCCAAAAAGATTCCCATTGTTTTCAGCGGAAGATTTCCCCTGAGCCTGAATCCAAAAAATTCAAGGGCAGCTGATTTCCCACCACAGAGAACCATGTTGTAGTTGTAGAGACTAACTTTCCAATGAAATCATCAACATGACTTAGAGAGGGAGGGAGCTGCTCACTGTTAGGCTTATCCATGCAAAAATATACAACCAAAATAGCTAACTATTTGCATTAAATCTTAACATATTAACAATAGATTTACTGTCATGTTTCACAGTGCTCTCTCTATGCAGTTTACAGAGACAGCATATTGACCCCAACAATATGGGTTCTCATTTTACCAACCTCGGAAGGATGGAAGATTGAATCAACCTTGAGCCGGTCAGGATCGAACTGCTGGCAGTCAGCAGAATTAGCCTACATTCTTTATATTAGGTATATTTTCCCATCTTTTTCCACAGCACAATCATCTGTTTGTGTGTGTGTATTTGTAATGAAATAGGCCTGAATAATCCCCAAATTTTTAAAAAAATGTGATAAAAGGAAAATGTTCTTACAGACATGGGGCATAGTTGAACTGTATGTAATTTACTAAACTTATATGCAATTATATTTACATTTCAGCTAAACCAGACGAAACTCAATGTTTTGTCTAACCCTATACTTTGAAAGGTAGCCCATTAAAAAGCCCATATCTTTCCTGACTCCCTGTATGGTGTCTCTAGCTAGTCCATTGGAAGACAGATGAATAAAGAATAAAGAATAAAGAAAATAATAAAGAAAAATATGCCAGGTAAACCCCTTTTAGTATGATATTAGCCCTTGCATCGATAATACATCTATTCTAAGGAAATACCCCATTCCTATAAGCTTCATGTTACACTATTTTCCTAAGTGAAAAAATTTTCTATGATTGATCAGCCTAAAATTACTTTTCTAGAAAAAACAGCAGGAACGGAATAAGGCTGGCTACTTCCTAACGATCAAGATTGCAATAGCTAGATGCCACCAAAGTAATACATAGCAATACTTCAGAATAGTTTAACTGGTATTTCTTAGACAAATAAAGCATGCATTAAATAGTCAGTGGTTGAAATAAAAATGTAGATTTGGAAGCACAGGGAATGGACGGATTCCAAATTCTTCAGCCAAGAAAATTAAAATATTCAATTTTAAGTGAAAGCATGCCTGTGAAAGGAAACAGGTTCAGGCAAAAGATGATGCCTCAGGTATTGGATCTGACATAGACTTCCTGAAAAGCAAGCCTGGACCTTCTCTGCGTAAGCTCTGCCTTTTATCTTTTGATAGTGAATAAATGGAACGATATAGATTTCAAGGAATGCAAGGTTTTCTGATGATGCTTTAGATATGATCAAATTATCTTCTTCTCATGGAACTATTCTTTTTTGGCATTGTAAGTCAGCATTTTTCAGTTGTCTCTTGAGTTATGTCCCTTTGGTTTTCTTATTCCACTAAAATAAAAAACAAAATCTATGTTCATAATATTAGTTCTGTGACAAGAAGGAGCCAGGCCTCATGCTGTTCACATTCCTATAAATTTTTTAACTACTAAAAAGTATAAAACTAGGCACTGGGATTAAAATTTAGCTCTTTGAATTAAAATGTTTCTTGTTGCATCCCTTTCTTTAAAAACAAGTATTTTTTTGTATGTGATAGGAGATGTGGGGGGAGGAAAAGGGGGGGCTGAAGCAAATGAGAAGTGCAACCAGAATCAAAAGTGGTGAAGGGATACTTTTTTTTCCTGATATTTTTTCCTCTATTTTCTCTCTCTCAAATAACAGAGTTCACTGAAAGGACACTCAGTAGTGGACTGTCATGAGATTTTGAGAGGATAAGTTTGTATCAGAGTTTGTGTTACAACATCAAAAAGTGTGGGTCATCATTTTTTTCCTCTTATTTCTCCCCAGATTGTTCATGAGTTCATGTAGCTTGGTGAGTCTCCTCACTCTGGGAAAGGGTCAGTTTGGTCATAGTGTCTCCCCCAACATTAATCTGAAAGTTAGATTATTACAATTCATTCTTCATATGATTGCCTTTGAAACAAGTGGACTACACCTATTTTGAATGCATGGCAGGTCAAATTCAAGGTCAAATTCACTATAGAAAGTTCTGAATTACTTCACTATCTGATGGATCACTTTACCCCTCATGTACCTGTTCAGCAATTAATATCAAACAAGCTGCCCTGTGAGGTTCAATCCACTTGCCAGACATTCACTATGGAATAACCCAAAACAAGGCATTCTCAATACAAGCACATGTGTAAATCCCTTCCCTATTCAATTTTAGTCTTATTAACTTTTAATAGCAATTAAAGACTTCAGTTACTTAAGATGCTGTCATTTAATTTGTGTCTTTATATTCTGTTTTATGGTTTCAATACTTGAAATGAACATAATTTTAATGAATCACACAGTATCTGTGTGAACTGGGACAATACAGCTCCATTTTACATTATTTGTATTTCATTACTAGCTTGCTTTTTTAAAATTCAGAAGCCCAGAAGAATTCCACAGATGTCTGTCTTGTCAGAATTGTACAGGGTTTGTTTTGTTATTTGGCCCTTCTTCCTGCTGAGTTCAGTTTAACATGCAGCATTTTCTGTAATGCACTTACAGCAGAAACAGAAACTAAAACCCTAATTATAGTTAGGATTCAGCATTTGACTCCTTTCCACCTCCCGATGTCCCACAAAAATACAGGAAGAATCTAAGTGCAGCTTAATTGCTTAGCTGAGTACGTTTTTGTTCATTCTTTCTGCCTTAAAGAATTATGGTAATACTTCAGTTACAAAAACCAGAATGCTTGGAAAAATGTAACATGGCCTTCAGCAAGGAAACTATTATTTTTAGCTGAAGTGGTACACTGTCTTTGTGTTTGTAGATTTCAGTGAGGAGTCACATCCTCCTGACCTCAAAAGCGTGTGTGTGGGCAGATCATTTAAGCACCTGCGGGAACAGAAAATAACTATCTATTGTTAGCTGGCTTTATCTCCAAGCTGATCAGTTATTCCTTGAAAGTCTTGTCTGTGGTGAACAGGAAAGCACAAGTTTTTAGAGGCCCATGCTACAGAAATAAAGGTATACTGCTTTCAGATCACATCTGATTTTTGACCAGAATATCTGTGAATTTTCTTTATCCATGCAGGTGGTAACATATTCAGGCAGTGCATCTTAACATGTATTGGCATGACATTACCCACTGTTCTGCGAAATTTCACAGGGTTCTGGATTGAAGGAAATGGAGCCCGTACAGTTTACAAAGATAAACAAACTATAAAATTTAAATACAAAACAATTTAGATGAGAGTTAAAATTATGAACTGAAAATTCATGAAAGAAGCCCACAGAAATATATTTAAATAATAATTAAGGCAATGCTAAACACTACCTTCTGCTTTTTCTTTTTTTACCTCAGGGCTGAAATCAAGGACCCCAGAGGCAGGATCAGCAAATGACCATCAGAATCATGTAGGGCATGCATTTCATTTTCTAACAGTTCTCATTTAGTCTAAAGAAATAGATCCTTTAAAAATATTTGAAAGAGAATTTTGCAGAGCGTCCCATGAATGGAGTGTTGAATCTTATGCACTTATTGTATCTATTTACCCTACCTACAAAATACTTTTGCTGTGCAGTAAAATAATTTCTGCTGCTCTGTAGTGTAAAAGCTTCTTTTTGTCTAACTCCTTCTCAGGTTTCTCCATTCTAGTTATCTGGCTATATAGAAGAAAATTCTAGTTTATGTCTTGGGCACATAATAACAGATTTACCTAATTAGAAAATATATTTTGTTTATGAAGTATCCGCATTTATGTCCTACTTTTAGATGAAATTAAGATACTTTAAGGCATTCATGATCTCACTTCCTTTAAAGATGGATGCATGAGATCTATGATAGCTGTTCTGCCTTATTCGTTATATCTCCTGAAAGAATAGAAAGTTACAACAGTGCGGGAAGAAAAGGAAAAAAGTTGACCTAGTGAAGAGAAGCTATAAGAAAAGAATTACCAGCAGTGTTCATACTTCTTAATATAAGCTCCTTTTGTTTAAAGGAAGGAAAAAATAAACCTTACAAACACAACTGCCCTGTTTCAATAGATCAAAGGCTGAAGCAAGTCTTTCATGCTGCTCAAAGATCATTGCCAAAGGGCATGAAATGGCACCTTAGAATTCCATGGGACAAATCAATACATGGAAAATTCTCACATTGGAGTATCACAGAGAGAGAGAAAGACAAAGAAACAGTAGAGAGAAACAAGCTATGAATCTACAAGGAGCTAATTAAAGAGGTTGTGCTAGACAGGAGCAGCAGATAAATTATCTTTTTCTAAACCAGAGGCACAGCAAGACCAGTAAAGTTTTGGCTGGTAAACAAAGGACAGAGAGAAGGAATGAATGATGAATCTAGCAAATTAAGGTACTATAGAAATTATAGGTCCTTCCCTTCTGGTTAGTTCACTGGATTTGTCCCAGATGTAACTACTGCCAGCTTGCTTTTCTACTCCCTTTCTTTCAATTCCTATCTTGTGTATCTGGCCTTTGCTGAAGAAATGTGTATTCAGCTTGGCTATATTATATTCCACTTCTAATGCATGCTTACAATCTTCATCTTAATTGACTTGAACAAAATTATCTGTTTTAGCCTACAGAGCTTGGCTAAGTCAGTGGGAGGCAGCAAGACAGCATTGCCTGAGGTATTTAAACTGCGAAACAGTAATACAGGGCCTTCTCCATGGTGGCTCCCTCCCTCTGGAACATTATCGCTCCAGAAATTAGACTGGCCCCCACTCTGACACTCTTTCAGAGGGCCCTAAAGGCGTGGTTCTGACAGTGAGCCTAGGGAGCCCAGAGCAGGACAGAGCCCATTAAATGACTGGTATGAGTGTTGTTGCCGGGGGTGAGGTGGGGGGTTATTATTTTATTATGTTCATCTTTTATTATTTTTATTTCTTTTATATTGTGTTTCTGAGTCCTGTAAGCTGTCTTGAGTTGCTATATGCGAGTAGGCAGCAATATAAATTTTCTAAATAAATAACTAAATACAACTTATGATCAAATGAATAGATTTCTAAAATATATAGTTATTTTTAACAATACAGTCCATCATATAGGAAATACAGGTCACCAATTCTTTTTTAGCCTTATTTAAAACATTTAGAGTCAGTCTTTTTTCCATTATGGAACTCAAGTAACATTCCCATAGGATATTCCAGTCAGGCACTACCTAGTTTCATATTTATTTAGCTAAGCAAGCTACGAATACCAATCTTCTCTTGTAATATAACAAGGAGCCAAATTACAATGTGTTGCCATATTTTAGAATACATAACAAGACATTTTATCATGCTTTAGTCAGTACAGGAATACAGCAGCAAAAAAAATATTATTATATAGGTCACTGCTTGCTTTTATTAAGCCTTATCTTTAGGATCAAGATTTGATTGTTTGTAAGGTCCATAGATCCACAGATCTGCAATAGACCCATTGTAAAGAATTCTCCTGGTCTCTGCTGCTGCTGTTCTTCTGCCCGACTTTGCTATTTCTTCTATCCTGGAGAAAGCCAACCAAGCAATGAGGACAATTTAGTTTTTACCAGGTGAACCTATCACAAGGAGAAGGAGCAAAACCTGGTTGACTGAGAAAAGCTAATACAGAGTATGAATTTTCTCCTTGAAGGGTCCTCCTCAAAATAATAGATAACTTGTCAATCTATCAGCAAAGGTGGCTGCTCACTATAACCAGGGCAACTATTACTCTTATCACTAGACAAGAAATGGCATCAGACTGAGTGAAGTGCATTCAGAGCCACTAGGTATAATCCAACCATTTTTTTCTTTTTTTCTGTAAATCCTTTGGTTTTAACTACAGAGGATTGAATGCATGCATAATTTTTCCTTTAAAGGGGAAAAGATCATGTGTTGTGTATGTGTGTGTGTATATGTGTACACACATATACACGCACACATGCATACACACACACATGTGCAACTTTGGTTAGATTATGCCCAGCTACCTTTATTTTCAACATTTTTTTCCAAATTCAAATTTAAATAAATTCAAACAATATCATATGCACCTGTTATCATATAATGTTTACTTGGTCATTAATCTTAAGTACTACAATAATTGTCACAGGGCTTACCGCATTGCCACACTTGATTAAACCAGAGAACATTGCTGACACACCTTAAGTAGACTAAAGCAATGCGCATTAGGATTGTACAAAACATTTGAAAGGACCTTCTGCAAAATATGTAGGAATGAACAAAGACCCACATCCTCCAAGCAGGTGGCACATGCTGTCCAGAAGACTCAATGCAGCTGTTGGGAACATTTGCCCAGGTGCCAACCCAGGTGCGTGATTCCACAGGTGTTTTCCTTTATCAGCTGTCCTAGCGGAAGTATTGTTCATGCATGTACATGCAGAGGCAATATAGCAGAAAAAGAGAGAGACAGAGAGAGACTTGGTCTCTAAGATTTTCTAGTGATCTCCTAAGCTAGTATTAACCAGACCCAACCTTGCTGGGTTTTTTTTTTCTGAAATCAACACAGGCAGCCTAAGTGCCTTAGTATAGGAATATGCTGCATTTTAATGTCCACTTTTTATTGATTTTGAAAACTTTAATTAAGATACTAAAACTAATTCTATTACTGCAAGAATGTAAAGAATCTGAGCCATGAATCATACATATACCATGTTTCCTGGAAGAGAGCCACCATCTTTCCCATAGAAATACTCTTATTAAATTGGGTTAACAATATTCCTACCTTGTTTCTATTTCTGCTATCATTATAAAGTGTTAATTTCTAAGGCCAGTCATGGTTTTATTCTCATACTGCATTCATTAACAAAAAAACAAACAAACCCTAAATTAAAGGATAAAGAGACCTTATCTTTACAATAACAAATATTAACAATCAGGCACTAGGGGGCTCTCTTGTATTGTGAAAATAACATTTTGTGCCAAAGTCCAAGGAGCAAGATTTTTGTTATTGTCTGCCTGCCTGTATTTGGGTTTATGCTTTCAGGAAGAATGGACAAATTTTTGCCTTGAACTTGTCCCTCCAGAAGCCCACCAACAAAGCAAAAAAAAAAATCCATCTGCTGTACCATATAAGTAATTCAAACATTTTAATTATTTCAACACAAAATCCTATATAAGCACTGTGTTATATAATGCCCTGTGCAGATTTAAAGCTTGAAATATTTGCTTCTCAAACACCCAGTTTTATGACAGATGAAAATCCCTTCAAGGATGTTCTACCATTTCCATGGATGAGATACCAAATTAGGTGTCCAGTGCCAAACTGATCCTACTTTTTAATTTTTAGTTGCTAAGCTGCAGAAAATTTGTGGAGGTTGACCAGATGGTGAAAAGCCTGGCTGGTTTCAAATACTCTTCTTTGCAAATCAAGAAGCAGAAAGCATTTTCTCTTCTCTGAACATGCAGCATTCAGATACACTGATTGTTACACCACTTATTTGATTTAAATATCTCATGCTGAATTAGAGTTTATTTTTACCATGGTTTACTGAAGAAATTGCAATTTATCCTAAACTAAAAGCCATAGGATGCATTTGGAAAACAATTTATTGTTATTATTTGGTTATAAAATACAATCATTTATTTGAAAAGCCCAGATCATTAACAATTGTACATTTTTATTTTATTTTTCCTCATGCACATGGTCAGATAAGCATTATTTGTCATTTGATGGCTTACATCTATTGGGTACTTAGAAGTTGATGAAGATTACTTGATCCCTCTTATCTTTATAAGGTGAGTTATGTCTCGTGCTGAATTAGAGTTTATTTTAACCATGGTTTACTGAAGAAATTGCTATTTATCCTAAACTAAAACCCATGATTTACATGCCATAATATCCACCCAATAACTTAACCAAAATCAAAAAGGCTGTATTATAGTTAGCATGGATGCTTGACCCTGTGACTCGGTTCATACAGTTCATTAAAAAAAACCCTATGCTTTGCTTTTCTGAGGGTTAACATGTTCTGTGAATGCAGCCATTTGACTTTTTTAACAATGGTTAATGTTAGGTAATAATTAAGGTGATGGAACTGAGTTTGAGGAGGATGTTGAGTGCAGAGAAAGAACAATTCTTACCCTAATAATACTCCCTTCCAGTAATTGAATGGGACCTTTTGGTAAACTCTCAGCATGTTGCAGATACTCTGTTGCAGATCTGCCAATTCCTTATATGGAAAGTAAATATGGGCTAGCTGGAATCTCTGGAATGTCTTATTGTTCAGTCATGGGATGCATTTGCAGAACAATTTATTGATATAAATAAAGGTCCCTTCCAACTCTGTTAATCTGGCATATGGACATAGGACCTGCATTGGGAATTGGTCTTGTTGGCATCTATTAAGAGTAGGGGTCAATTTCCAGAGCCCCTGATTTCATCCAGCAATTTCTGTTGCTGCTTCTTCTGTTCAAGGGAAGGAGCAGTGACCTGAGCAGGACAGAAAAAGCAACAGGCCACAGGGAGCCCTATTCTATCTCTTTACACTGGGGCAAACTCGTGAGTGCAGTGGGAACAGTTTCCTGCTAGTTTATCTCAGGTAACTCAAGAAAAAAAGGGGGAAATGGAAAACATGCACTGTCAACTTGGCTGGCCCTTTTCCTAGGAAAGATTGAGAGGAACAGAAGAAGTAAAAGAATAACTGCATGTATGGAGCAGAAGATGTTGCATTGCTGCTATCCGAACCTGGTATTTCGCAAACCTATCAAATATATTTGTAGTAGCATATTGCATGATGGCCATTTTATTACTTTGGGTATACTGTGGTTTTAATAATTTTTTTATCTGTGGCTTTCTTCCTATTTTTGTTTCATTTACTCTATTTATATGAAAAGTGAACTTTAAGATACTGTTATGTAATTTTAATATGTAATCTGCTTTGTGAGATCAATACTATTTATTTTTTAAATATAAAACAACATATGAGATTAAAATTGTGCAATATTCTTTCTTTCTCCTTTTATATACAAAAGAGAACTATTAGTAGTTAGGACCTGAAACTTGGTAAGAATGTTCATTGCTATGTAGATGACAACAAAATGCTGGGAAGCAGAATGTAGTTTAATGGCTGAATACTTTCCACATTACCCTTCCCAAAACATGGATGATAACAAAAGTGCTAGACAAAATCCAGCTCTGCCTTCTATGATAGTATTCAAATTCTAGACATAAAATGTTACAAGGCAATTAAGAGCACTTCATTGCTTCATGTTGGCTTGCTTAATTTCTTGGCTTATCCTGATTCCAGATAATGTTTCTTAAAATTTAACATTTATGTGATTTCAAAATTTGTATCTACACTGGAATACAACTTTCAATTTTGTAAGAGTATTGGCCACCTATGCAGTGGTTATAATGGCATGGCTTCAAACCAACATCTATGGGCTAAAACATTCTAATTGCTGTCCTAGATACGTTATATTGGAGGTGTATTTATAGAATAGAGGGTACATCTGGGGTAGAATTCAAAAGATTTTACAACAATATATTCTTTTCATATGGTTACAAGAGACCAGAAGCTTTCTGC
Organism: Oxyrhabdium leporinum; assembly: GCA_032468155.1. Taxonomy (NCBI): domain Eukaryota; kingdom Metazoa; phylum Chordata; class Lepidosauria; order Squamata; family Cyclocoridae; genus Oxyrhabdium; species Oxyrhabdium leporinum. The sequence goes on from JANHFL010002187.1 coordinate 91,474, forward strand.
CTTTGAACAATTGTTTGGTTTTCTTCAAAAATGTCATTATTAAGTGTGACTCTCAAGGCTTTTGAAATTAAAACTGAAGACACACTCATACTTTTGCAGTATCAGAAGCAATGTTTGCTACACTAAATTTTTCCTTCCCACAGATTCCTTTTCTTTTATCGTATTCTGAGTGACATGTTTTGAAATTAATGCCAACAGTCTGGTATTCTTTGATAATTTATCAAAGAAATAATGTCATAAAAAATTAGCTCAATATTAGAAGAATGGAACATCAAAAACTATTTATAATTTCAGTGAAATACAACAAAAGTGAACAATATTCAGTGCCAAGGATACCTCTTGGCACAAAAGCATCACAAGATAAGTTATCCACAGCAAATCTGTATAACACTGAGATGTAACTGATGAGGTTCATATAATATCTTCAGAAGCCATACATGGTTGCTGTTTGGCTGGCATTTGCATTTCACACTGCAACCAGACACAATGATTTGGATGCACATAGTCTCTTTTCAGCTCATTAGCAGTTAAAATGTTCTTTGCTAGAAGTCATTTGTATATTGCAGAAAGCGAAAAGCTTGTTTAAGAATCTTGAGGGTTATGGCAGAAGGAACATGATGTTGCTAGATCATATCTGAAAAACTGACCTTTATTTTTGTTATGCATCTTTGGCTGTGACATTTTTTTTTCATTGGGAAAAAAAATTGGCAGCTTTAGAACAGCAGCAAATTCCACCTTGTTAGATAAGTTCCAGGCAACTAATTAATCACACAGTCAATATTATAATTCTAAAATCATTCCTGACCATAAAACATCTCCTTTCATCTCCAAGTTGCTTTTGTATTAGATATTGACACCATAACAAATTCATTCATGTGATCTGTTTTTGGATTTTATGAGTAATGAAGCACTCCACTGTAGCACTTCTACTTTTATCTCCACAAACTCACGAGAACTTGAAATTGTTTGATTGAAATTAAAGTTGCAACATTCTGTTTCAGGTCGTATTGTGAGGTCATAGCTGCAAAAGTTACTTGAAGCACTTTGCTGTCTAACCATGGGATAAGAACAGCCACCCAGGATAACGGTTAGATATAGATTTTAGAATATTGTTGGCTTCTAAGTTCATAGGTTTCATGCCCATTGATTCTCAGGGGCTCTTTTTCATCTGCTGTATCAATATCTTTCATCTGTGGATAATAAGCAGAAGATGCTTTGCATTCATAATGTCTGTCAATGGATTTTAAGTGTATCAACATGTGAAGAGCATAAGCTAAAACAAGAAGCAGTATCAGAGACATCACTAGACCCATTAGAATGGCTGGTGGGAAGAGGGAAGCACAATCTTTTGCATAAGCAAACTGTCCATCTTCAATGTTAAATCCTTGAATCTGTGAAGAAAATCAAATAGTCTAAATTAAGACAACCTCCCCTTTCAATCCAAAGGCATGCTATTCTTTGATCACTATTGGTAATCAAAATTATTTTCCCCAGTATCAGTTGCTGAAACAGAAATCAGAGTCTATTTCTGTGGAGCTTCTTTTGTGTCATCGAGGAACTTTAAAATAAACTAGGATAGAAATCTGGTATATAGATATATGTGTGAGATTGCAGAAGTTAAGCCTTGACCACCTTCCCAAATGAGCCGGGATACTGTACTACTAACACATCTGAAGGGAATTTGGCTTCAATCACACTGTCATTGCTGCCAAACTGACTCTTTCAGTCACAGCCTGCAGACATCCCTGCTGTGGAAACAGTTAAGCTTTTTTTCTTCTTGAGAGGTTTGTTTACTTCTCTTTGTAAATTTCATCAACTTCCTCAAGTGTCACCTTGACACAAATTGAACCATCCCCAAACTACATAAGCCAAATCAATGAGATAAAAACTCAAACTAGATATCCAGGTAAGTGCCTTTTCCACTTTATCTTATCACAACATCTAGTTCGGAAAACAATAAACAACCAGTAATGTTCAGATCATGTAATTGATTCTTATAGTCTATCAACTTACTACAATAAGAAAAATATAACTTCAACATGACGATACAGAATTTTCAGGAGGAAGCATATTTATAACCCTGTGTACTGTAAGACTAATATGCATTTCTAACAATACTCAGCCTAGAGTAAATACAGTTACTTTTAATGAAATGCTTTTATATTATAATTCAAATTTATTATGTCCTAGATCATCTCATGTTCTTTCTCCCCAATTTACATTTAGGATACAGGCTACCATTCTTTTGGGAAGTTTATTGATACTTTTATCAATGTCTCGTATATAAAATTTCAAAAGTTCATACATGCAAGTCTTGAAAAAGGACAATAGTTAGGCCCCCAACAGCAGCTAATACCTAATGACTGGAGACATTTATTGCACACAGTGAGAGAAACTTCTGAATAATTCTTAGACTTCCATGGCAAGTTTATAAGAACGAGATGATTACCTTTTTCTTATTCAAAGTTTACTTATTTACCTGTATCTGAAAATCAGATAATCTACATTGAAAGGTTCTTTAAGTTTTCTTACTGCACAGATCTAGCCTTCTAAGTATTTGCTTAAAGGCCTTGGTCGGCTTACACACACATTACCTGGAAGTCAATAAAAGTAACCTCCCAGTGCTTGGCTGCATCGTTTGCAGAGCTGGGTGTTAATAGGGCATCATATCTCTGCAAGTTGCTGACATGTTCACAGTGATAAGAATAGATTGCTGGTGCATGTATTTGTGTTGCATTGAATGTTGCTTGTACAGATTGATTGTAAATAAGCTGGATTCTGTGTAAGGTAAACCAATTTTGAATGGAGAGCTTGTAGTAACTGTTTGTCAGAATGAATCTGCCAGGGGAAATCAGACAAAATAATTGCAGTAAATCTTGCCACCTTTTGTTTATATTTGTAAATAAATCTCATAAAGATATACCAACTTCATATTATTATTGCATGGGATTTCCTAGCTGATCCAGAATGTATGTCTTTCAATTCTTCATTTTCACTGTTAAACGCTAAAAATACTCTAAACTTCCAGAAAATCAAGATAATGGAAAAGAAGGAAGGAGTAGGTTGTTGCTGTTTGCAAATATTCCTTTTAAAACTTATTGTAAATACATTTCTAGATAAAAAATTAAACAGCCTTGACATTTTGTGTGTCTGGTACTTTAAAAGCCTTGTCTAAATTAAAGACTAGAAAAATAAGATGATAAATCTTACTGGATGTTCATGTAGTGCTCTAATTTACATATATTAATATGTAAAATACATATATCACCTTTGTAAGCAAAATTTCCTAGAGCAATTTGGAATTTGAAAACTCATATGTACATATTTTAAACTGAAAGCCCAGCATAGCATATATAATATTAAAAAATAAGGAAACAGAACTACCAAACATCATAAAAATACATTTTCATTAAAACATTAAGACAAGAAAAATCAGGTTAAATAAAAGCATATTGCAGGATAATAAAGTATTTGCTCCTAACAAGTGGTCTCCATGATGCACAAAGGTGAGATACGCTAACTATATTTGCAATTATTCTCTTAAATTTTAATAACATCCAACTGTGCCTATGGATATTGCCTTCAAAATTTAAGCACTGATATTTTTTATTGAAATGAATTCTGACAGATTCTTGCCTCTGTTGTATTGTAAAAGAGTTTGCATTTATTGCAACAGTGGCATGTTTTCACATTTTCACATTATCATAATGGAGATAGGCTAACAGTATAGTTTTAATGTAATAATGCTGTGGAGATTAATATTTAAAAACATACCTGATAACAAATCCTTTCAAATTTTCAATGTCACCAAAATTAAGTGAAAGCCTAGATGGAAAAGGACAATTAAATCAAGAACTATTCAGAAGTGAAAGAGAAAGAAGAGAAGAAGAGAATGTAGTTAAATTTAAACTCATCAAAGTTATTTAAGATGGTTGCATGGTACCATCACAACACACATAAGGGGCAGAGTTTGGTAATGGCACAATATGCACCCTTGATACCTCTTGTAGACATTGCTCGTCCAAATCATAACCTGGTACAAAAAAATGTGGCCCTATAATGTACCAGAGTGGCACTTTGCTTGCACCAAGCTCCTATAGTACAATAAATGCTTGAATAAAAGCCAGCAAATGTGTCCAAAGGTACTTATTTAGGGATTCACAGGACCTCAGAATAAGATTAGTGAGGGTACCTAGTAATAGCTATATTCCATTCATAATAAAATTGAATTGCAGCTATATTTCATGGTAACAGTTCATGAACAGACAACAATTAGACTTAAAATAAACTGCATTTGTCACAGACACGGGGTATTATAATTATCAAATTAATTTTAGCATAGGTTTCTATAAATATATCTTGCTACATGGATCTAGTCCTTAGCTTCTATACATCACGAAATCTATTCTTTTCAATCTATCTCAAAATCTATTTCTTTCTTTCTTGGGTTATCTGAAAGTTACAACACAGACAACCTGGCATATTTACCTCTCTGACAAACAGGATGGCAAGCATTCATCAATTTTATTGGTCCAGCAAGTAGAATATTTAAAAACATTCAAAGCCATTAGTTCAGTGCTCAACATTTCACTGCCACAAGGACACTGCATTATTAATTTTTAAAAAAAACCATGTAATTTTATTTCAGACCTAGAAAATCTCCACAGTAGGGTACAATTTTACATTATCCCAAAGTTTTTTTTTTCCAAAAGGCAACTGGACTTTCTTGTTTTTTTCTTTGAAAACGTTTCGCTTCTCATCCAAGAAGCTTCTTCACTTCTTCAGTTATAGTTGAAGAAGTTTCTTGGATGTGAAATGAAACATTTTCAAAGAAAAAAATCAAGGAACTCCAGTCACCTTTTGGAAAAAGCACCTTTGGGACAAGCACAACCTGGATGATTGAGAATCTCCATTAATCTTACATTGCATTTTCTTCACTGCAATTTGAATCAGCAACATCAACCGATGCATGAACGCCAAATGTTTTGTCTGTTAGATCCAGCTGAGTGTGGTTCTGAAACTTAATCATGATCCTTTTGGCCCAGAATAGAATACAGGGGCTTCCATTAATGGTGACATTCAGTGGACTGTAGTGGCTGTGAATCATAGATTCTTTCTCCAAATTCTCTTTAGTGCTTACATTGTAATTGCCAATCTGCATGCAACCAAGTAAGAAATAACAATTAGTGTTTTCCCTTTAACATACTACTAATGCTTAATTTTGAATTACTAGACACCAGAGCAATATAAAGTCAACTCCATTAATGACTTGCCATCAAGGCTAGTCCAAAATGCTTTGCTTTGAGATGGAGCCCATCCAAAATCAGAACTAGGACATTGCACAAAAATCTCAATTCTAACTATAATAATAAGAAAGTAAACAATTAGCAATATACTGCTTCAGGGTGGTTATTAAAATTCTATCTAACAGGAAGACAGGCCCTGCTTATAAAAAGCCATAAGAAATTGTAATTTTTGTTCATCCCCAATACATAAGTAAAAAGCAGAATTTCTAAAAATATGAATAGCTTTTGTAATAAATGCCTAATCGTTAGGGGAGACAAAGTATATTGAACAGTTTTTAAAAATATATGATTTAAATTACTATTGCTAGAGTGAAATGGCATAGATAAGTGAAATACTGCATTAGTAAAACAATGTACAATTAATGTGGTAAAATATAAATATCTCCATATGAACTGCTTGATATTTGAACTCATATTTTTATCAATCTAGACACAAGGAGACATATTGATTTATGTTAATAATATATATATATATTTCTTGGTTTCTTGATATATATATATGTATGTATGTATGTATGTATGTATGTATGTATGTATGTATGTATGTATGTATGTATATCTTGGGTTCTTTTCGGGTTTTCTCCCGCGTAAAGTTGGCGGTTTCTATCGCCGTAAGAACGGCG
>JANHFL010002187.1:97502-108968 GCA_032468155.1 Oxyrhabdium leporinum
ACTGGATCTTGTTCTGCGAAAGCAGACGTGCTCCAGACCCGGACTTCGAGCGGGCCATAAAAAGGGGGACCCACACCTTTTGCGCCCCTAAAGCAAAATCAGGGGCACCCAGGGGGCCCTGCCCTGGCCCGCTCTTGTCTTCCACCCCTCTATTCCCAAGGGGTGGAATAAAAAGCCGAAAAAACAGCCGATAGTCGCTGTTTTTTTTGGCTTTACGGCGTCGTGGGGCAGACGGATCCCGAAGGACCCGCCTTCAACCCAGTGTTACCAAACCGGAAGTCTTTTTAAATAATGTTAAATAACACAATGTTATTATTTTTGTCTCCACCTATTTTATATTTTTTTAAATATTCCACAAATGTAATTGAAGAGCTAGAGCAGTCGTCAGATAAATTAAATGTGTGCATCTTTGTTACATAGAATGTCCTTGAGTTATGATAGTAGTTGGGTTCAGAATTTGCATTGCTAAGCAATGCAGTCATAAAGACAAACTCATGTGACCACAATGCTTAGCAATAGCAATCCCTGAAATACTTGCTGTCATTAAGTGAGCATCTGGAGTCACTAAGCGAGCACCACTTGTCCACCTCACAACTTCCTGCTGGCTTCCAACAATTAAAGTCAGTGGGGAAGTTGGGAGGAAATTGCAAGACTCAAGTAGCTTGCAAGCAGCCAAGCAGGCAGGTAAGTGGCTGCTGCTGTGGGAAGGAGAGGGTATGCAGATGGCCAGGGAAGCACAGTGTACACATGGAGTGGCTTGGGGTGGCTGCTATTGGGTGGGCAGGCATAGTGTAGGCATAGTAAGGTGCACAAGCATGGGTGGGGGGCAAGGGAAGTTTGTATGAGTGTGCTAGGGATTGAAGTGGCTAGTAGGTGAGAGAGGGTGTGCATGGATATACAGTGCAGTGACCAGGAAGGATGTATAAGCAGCCAGGAAAGCTTGGCACAAGTGTAGGAAGGCTCTGGGAGGTTGCATAAGAATGTACTGATGGTGGAGAGGCATGCCACTAGTGCAGTGGGGCGCAGGGTGGCTGCTGCTGGATGGGGGAATATATATGAGGGTGTGCACAAGTGCTGGGAAGGCACAGCATGAGCACAGCCAGGGTCAGAGATGCTGCACAAGAGTGTGCAGGTGACCAGCAAGGCACAGCACAACTCCCACACAAATAGGGAGAGTGCACAGGTGGGGCAGATTTACATGAGCAACTTGTGGCATTCCCTGCCAGCTTACCTATTGACTTTACTTGTGGAAAGCCAGCAGAGAAAGTCACGTGACCACAGGGTGCTGCACATCATGAGTGTGAGCTGGTTGCCAAATGCCCAGATTGTGATCATGTGAGCTCAGGGGTGCTGGGATGGAATTTCAAGGACCATCCAAAGCCTTCCAAACTTTGAATGATGGCTGAATGAATGTTCATTAAATCAATGCTCATTAATCAAGGACTACCTGAACAGAGTTTCTATCCCTTCCTTCCTTGTCCCTTTCATTGCAAATTCTGAATAATGCTCAATTTTGCCATAATAGAAAAAATCAATTAAATGTGTAAATAGCCATGTGAAAATATTATGAACTGCAAGAAAAATGTAACCCTAACCCCTAAATGTAAATATGATTTACTATATTTCATAATCTTGGTATAAGACATGTATCAATCCTATTCTAATTCTGCCAACAGCCAAACTAAAATTGGCTTCGCTCTACAAACATCTATGGAATATATTTATTTAAAACATTTATATAGCTGCCCATCATATAACCAACTCTGGGAGGCTTCCCAATGTTTACATTCTGGGCTATATACAAAATATTGTAAATGCTTAGTGACTAGATGAGTAGAGTATCTGTTAATAAGATAAGATAAGAACGTCTAGAATGGTTGTTTGGATATTTCCATATTTTTCTATTCTTGCTTCCACCATGCTTATTCACTTCTTTCTACTTAGCCTTTTCTGGCCATTCACATTTTGAGAATTTCATCAAATCTGCCAGCAATGACTTCCTTGGACTTTTTCTTCCTCTCAAGCTATGTCATTCTTCTTTCAAATATTACTTTTGTAATTCAGTTGTTGTTCATTCTGTATATTTTATTTAACCATCTAAACTTCTTTCATACTGATTGCTCATTTTTGCACATTCTACATTCATCACCCATTCATTCTTGATTCTATCTCTTCTTTTATCACATCCATTTCCTTACACCGTCTCATGCCCAACATACAACATGCCCAACTCTCTTCCACATAACAAAATGAGCAGAAGCACCTGTATAATCACTCTTATTTTTTTCAACAAATATTCATTCCTTGTTAAGAGACCAAATCCTATACACTATCTTTCTACATACATTTACATGTCTTGATTTTTTTTATCCATTTCTCCACCTTTAGTAAACATTCTATCACCTAGAATTCATTTGCTTATTGTAGTTTTCTGCTATTTTTTGTATAACTCATAATTTGTCATTCCATTTTCTCTGTCAGCTACAATTACCTGCTCTGTGATACGTTAATTTTCAGATCCACACTCCACATGCATCATACAGTCTGTCTAATATTCACTACAAATCATTCATATTCTCAGCCAAGAACAGAATCATCTGTATATAACAGTATAAATATATTAATGTCTAACCCCTTATGGTCTTATGTCACCATATGCATTTCTTATACATTCTTATACATTTAGGCATAAACGCAATAAAAAATCCAAGGAAGGAACACAGACTTTTCTCTTATTCCCTTCTCAGTTCATTAAGGAATTCCATTTATTTTAATACATGTTTTACTTGCATCATGTACTTTTATCTCATTAATAAATGAATTTTCAACTTTGTATATGTGCAAAATACTATACAGTACAAACCCAGTCAACTTACTATACGCTCTCTCTAAATCCTTATACAGCAAACTTTTTCACATTCATGTTTCATAATTACCTGCTACGGGGAGTGGGGAGGGAGTAAAATCTATTTGCACATGCTTTATCTGGAGTAAAGCCACACCATCCTTCACAATTTTTGTTCCTTGATAGTTCTCATACTTTGTGAATCCAAATTTTGAAAGCCACCTCCATAATCCCACTTAACAAACTAGTTATTGTTTATATCAGAGGTATCAAACTCGCGATCATGGGCCTGATGCCTCATGTGCTGGCCACCCCTACCCGTGGTTTAGCAAAGGGGGGAAAAGTTGTGATATGTCACGTGACAACATGTTGTCATGAGTTTGACACCCCTGGTTTATATTCTTGCTATCTTTCTCTTTATTTATAAAAGCAACATTCTTCTAATCATCAAAGAGATCCACTCCTCACATTAATTGATAGCTAGTCCATAAACAAGTCACATTTATATTTTAGTTTCCAATTATATCTATACCTGCAGCCTTAGCATTTTCAACTTTCTCACACTATGACTTCATTTTCATGGTTTTTTTTCTTGAACATTAACATTTATATCATTTATTTCAAATCTTTAACCCATTACTATAATTCTCATGCAAATTACTAAAGTACTATTTCCAGTATTACACCATTTCATCCTAAATCATTTCAGTACTTTATTTTTTAATTCCATTTACTCCATAGAAGATTTCTGGTTCAACTCCAACCAAAACAGTGTATGACTTCCATTTAAAATTGATTGATTGATTATATGCCATCAAATCGTTCTCAGTGCTTAGCAACCACGCAGAAAATTTTTCTCTATGATTCTATTAAAATTACATTATATTTTCTCTGCCTCTATTCCTATTAACCATGCCTTGAACTATTTGACTATATTGTTTGCAGCTATCTTTTTTTAATATATTAAATACATAATATAAAAAATAGACTTATTTTTATTGACCTGAAGACACCTTTTGATTTTAATGGGGTTTGTGGTGGAAAAAAGAATACTATGCTAACTAAATTACTTAGTACTTCATTAAATTTAAATTAATCATGGCTGAGAGTCCATATGAAACTATACCTAGAGAACTCAAGTCTGGGTACCTTCTTGCCTCTTTCTTATTCAACATGTTAATGACATTTTGTGCACTTTTTAAAATCTATGTTGATGACAGAAAGCTTGCACTGCTGATATGTCCAAATGATATAACTCTTCTATAGTATAACTCTTCTATACTGTATGCAAAATCTTTTGGAAATTTTGGGCATTTACTATAGACCGAAAGTATTATCTTATGATAAGTCAGTCACAAGAACTGTTGGAGGAGGGAACTAAGGTGCCAAATTCACAAATGTCATTGAATATAAATTTAAAATAATAATAATAATAATAATAATAGGATGAGCTGTCAGTATCTGGGAATATTGTATTCTGGCTAAGGCTCAGGATGATGCTATATAAGGCACCAAATTAAAGGGTAAGTAGGTTAATGGAATAGATAGACATCTGGTGGAATGCAAATGGCCCTGTGATCAAATGCATAAACTAAATTTGTATACAAAATATTGAGCACATCACAGATACAGGGGTTAAGCATCACAACTGTCTTTTATAGAATTGACAATTATATATATATATATATATATATATACCTAGAACCTAGAATCTAAATGTTCATTTCTTGACCCTGAAAATCAGAACCTATTTGGAGACCTTTACCAACTAGCATCTTTCAATACTACTTAAAACAAAAAATGTCCAAACTTCGCTTTCCTGAAATGTGGCTACAAGTGTAGTTACCTATATTTTGTTTAAAGGTCATTCATGTCATTAACATTTGATGATGATGATGCAGAAAATTAAGTTTTGTGATACTTGGGTTTGGCCAAATATGTTACAAATCAGATCCATGATATTTTAATGTAAACTGACTTCATGTAACTTAGAACAACAAAAAGATCATTCATTACGAAGTATTTTCCTCAAATAAAATCATTCAGATTTGTTCAGATGTTAGAGACCACAACATCAGTAGATACCAAAGTATAGAAAGGACACCAATAATCACCTCATCCACTTATAATTTGGAGACTGTGCATAGGGAAAACATAGTCAGAAGAGTTTAGTATCAACAGATTTTTTTCATTTTTCATTCGTAACAATTTTTCTGAGAAAAAATAATAGACTGAATTGATCTGCTTGCCAGTCAAATTCTACAGGGTAGTGCTATTAATCTTTATGTCAATGTTGCTTTATTACACACAGGCAGAATTACCAACTAACAAGATCCACACAGGGGAGCATAAAAACTACCAACTCCCTTCTACAGACAAGAGAATTTCTTCCCAACAATATCACTTTCCCAACCACTTTTGCATCAAATCAGTTACCACCTTTAAGACTGCCCATGCCATGCCTTAAGGATTATTAAATGACAAGAGGAAAAGCTATCTTACATCTCATTCTTATCCTAATTACATCATGAGCCCAGAACTGAAGATTCCTGCATTCCAGAGACTTAAATATATGTCTAGAAATACTTTCCTAAAAGTGGACAGATTTTTGAAAACAAATTTAATGCAATAAGTTATTACAAATCACTCATGTGGCTTTTTCCCTTGCTTGCATTTATTAAACTAAATATCTAGTACACTTTAATTCATCTCTTAGCCAAACTACAGATCTATACGATTAGATGCGGATTAATACAAACACCTGTCCATTACCACCTCCCCCAAGGCACAGCTATGAGCCTCCCCATCTTAATGTGACCTGCGTTTTAATGGTGAAACAAAGCACATCTCTCTGTGTAACTATTTTTCCTTCTATAATTGTAACTTTCTTCAACTCAAGCCCCTGGGGAAATATTTGAGGTTGTTTTGTTGCACAAATAAAATTGTGTACAGGGAACAAGAATGAGATTGCATATTTTCTGGTAATCCTGAATTTGCATCAAAATTCGTATTATAAGCTTCATTTCATCCTTTTTAAATTTCTTTTTTTCAGTGTCATCAGCACTGTTTCTGGCTGTATGTTTTACACCTACACTATTTTATTTATATCTCTGTTATTAACAGTGCGGAAGAAAAGAAAACCAAACCATCATGGCAAAAGAGAAATGCAACAGAGACTAATCTCTCTCATAGCTTTTGGGTTTTAAGTATAAGATTGTACACAACAGGACTGTTTATTTTCCCACATATAATACAATTTCATCAAGAGAACTTCTATTGATGTTGACAGCTGTTTTTAAGTAAATAAGCTCAGCACCTTGTACGTTAAAACTATTTGCCTCTCTGTGATTAGTACGTCAAAAAAACCCAAACCTCTCGTCATCAACACCTGAATGAACAATCTACTAATATGGTTACTACCCTTTCCAAAGCACAAACATAAACCTTTTATTCAGCCGTCCCCATACTTTATGCACACATTCATAAAATCACTGACCTCCTTTCCATTCTTCCAGGGATTTGGTCCATAGATGATGAAAATCTTATGCAGAAAAGGAGAAATAAAAATCTAAAAATTGCACTGCTTTCCATTGAGAAATAAATCAGACCCTCCAGACCCAGCACATCTGTTCATGTGTAGCAAAGAAACAAGAGCCAGTATTTTCAGCAGCCAGAGATAGGCAGCCGAGCCAACCAATAGGAAGCAGTGCTCAGTACCATCTGAGCTGTCATGTAGTCTCTATGCAAAATAAGAGGCTGTCTTAGACATTTTCTACTGAACGTACAGTCACCTTCCGTTTGTGCTTTAAAATTCACACCAAAGAAGGATTAGATACAGTTGAATACTTGAAGAACAACTACTAAGACAAAAGATAGCTTTTAACAGAAATCTATTTTAATACTAAAATAGCTGTCTAAATTAAGGCTACATGACAGCAGCATTATGTTCATTCTTCTGTATGCATGGAATTAAAATATAAGTTGTGGGATCGCTGGATTGTTTCTTTAGCTATTTTTTTTTCTACTTTGGAGATTATCGGGAGGAAAATTTTCGTAAAGTGGATTTTTAAAAATGAGTACAAATTATTGGGTATATGTCCTGCACAAAACAACTGAATAGCAAGGTATTCAGAAAGGGCTTAATGCAAAGGTTATTTCTATATTCTGTTCATGGAGTAGGGCAGCTGGAACTTAAGTAGCTTCATTTTCACTTTCCGTGATCTTGCCGCATCCCTGTCTAGCAAATAAAAGCTTTCTATGCCCACCTGTTAAAATCTGTTCATTCACATCGCCTCTGAGCAAAATGAAGTAGGACAATATATCCGAGCTTGCTAAGATGATAAAATCAACAAGTCTCAGTCTCTCTCTCTCTGTCTCTCTCCCTCCCTCCCTCAGATATGGCCATCTAACCATTTACATTATTAATAAATAAATATTTTGATGAGATTCAGAAAATACCATACAAAAATGGTACTTATTTGTTTCAGTTAATGTTTCTGCCTGCCAGTGTGAATGGCTATGCAAACCAATCAAATTTAACCTGAAAAAACAATTATTTGTTAAGTCTTACAATAAAATCCCAGATGATAAGATAGTTTATTAGTACCTGATGACAAACCACCTTAAAAAGAAAATACTTAAAAAAAAATATAGTAAAACTATTATTAATCTTGTTTCCAGACATTTGTGGGAATAAACCTGCCTTGTTCAGAAATTTCAGGAGGCTGTGCCAGATGTTGGCTTTCGTTTGTTTTCTCATGCATCTGCATTATAAGAAGCACTCAAGACATATTTTGCCTTTGTAACACAATAAAACTATATGAAATTTTATCTGCTATAGCTCCAATGATTTTCATAACACTGTCATCACTCCTCTGCTTATTTATACTACTTTCATAGAGTACCAGTCAATACTGAAATATTAAAAAGGCTGCCTTCATTACTAATATTTTGACACAATGATGATTGTATTTTTCTAGAATACTTCTAAATGACTATTGGGGAAATAATTGATGTCATCAGACGTCAAATTCAATTGAAGATTTTATATTTTAAAACATGGACAAACTTTTGGAAGGCTTTAAAGGCTGTACTCAAGACTTTGGAAGGCACATATGACCCCAGGACAATTGGTTGTGGTTTAATAATTTAATCTGAGTTGAGACAGGCAATTAAATAAATAACCTTTCAAGCGAACAGACCCTAAAACATTTGGGCAGCCAAAGCCAATAGTTTGAATGCCAGAATGCCAGAAAATACCTGGGAAGTTGTTTCAAAAACAGGAATGACCAAAAATGCAGACAAGTATTACAAGTTTTACTCTAAACTTCAGAGCACCTATTATCTTATTTTCCCTTTTAAACTTTTACTGCCAACTGAATATGGAGAGGAGAGGAGAGGAGGTTTGCTCAATTTCTCCTGCTAAAACACTATAGATTTGAGAACTAAATCAGAGCATTCAGTTGTAATAGAAAGATGTAGCCTGGTGACTGGAACATATAAATTGTTCATATGCAAATTCCAAATTAAGCTAAAATGGAAATAAAAAGCCAAATACTTTCCATGAGAAACTTATCATGATCATACAAGATGAATATGAAAACAGATTGTGAAAGACTAGGAAATAAAGAAAGCACTTTGAATGTCAGAACAGATGGTGGAAATTGTACAAAAGGGAAGAGAAGCCAAAGTCAAAAAAAGTAAAGTAACATGACAAAAAAATTCAGATTGTTAGAATAAACAAGAAATAACATATATCACTGAAGATATAAACAAACTTGGAAAAAATAAGAAGTCTTCCAAAAGACTTAGATCAGCAGTGTTGTCATTCGCAAATCAGAAAACTACAGGAATTAATGGAATATCTACAAAAATGTGGCAAGAAATAACAAAGCTTGTAGCTCTTTCGATCTATTGAGCACTGTCATTCTCCATTCTGTTGGCATAGTCTAGCTAGAAAAGGTTCTAGCTAGACTATGGCAACAGAACAGAGAATGACACGAAAGGTCCAACATAGACTAGATAAATTGAGAGGTCAATAGGAAGGAAGGAATTACCTGTGGTAAAATGTAGTCTGGATTCTCAGAACCTGCATTCCAGAGAACCAAGAAACAGCTAAGTTTAGATAATTTGTTTGGGAGAGTCAAGATAGCTCCTCCATAGAAGTTCTCGGAGTATATCTTTAATTATGCAAGTAGTTACTTTAGTTTGGCAAGATTTCTGTCTATAGGTGAGGAAGAATAAAGGAAACTACTTAGATGTAACCCTGCATGCCTTTCTTGGTTTTTGGAGTCTGACACTATCATACAATACCCTTAATTTCACATACAAAATAATACTTAGGACCCACCAACATAGACTGGACCCTACGTGAGAAGAGATACCAGATATTCAACTGTTTTTAAAAAGTCCAAGGAACAAGACATATTTTTGCTTGATGCAATTTGAATAAGTAAGAAAGCGAAATAATACTAAAAGTAAGTAACTATGTGCTTTATTGATTGTAGAAAGGCCTTCAATTGTGTTGAGCCAAGCTGTGGAATGTTCTTAGGAAAATAGGAATCCCAAAACATCTTGTACAAGGAAGCCACAGTATAGATATGACAAAATAGCAATGCTACAGGTTTGGCCAGTCACTCTCTCTTACCCAACACCTCACAGGGTTGTTGGGTGTGGAAAATAGGAGGAAGGAGTATCAAATATATTTGCCACCTTGCAATATAAAAATACCTAATAGACATGGGATTAAAAAAAACCTAAGATAACAAAAAAATTGAGGCAAGGCAATCTACTTTTGACCATTTTTATTGACCTTTTGAAGTTAGAATGGCACTTACGGGTGTCAAGGGCTACCAATTTTCCTTTAAATTCTAATTCTGAATAATTAATTCAAATTAATCTAATAGTTATTAGACTAATAATTTTAAATTTGCCTAATATTTTAATTTTTATTTTTTTTTGCTCACATGCAAACAGGGTCCAGAAGTACCTGGAATCTGCTATGCAAAGTTTAAAATAGAGATTTTATTTACTTAAATGATTTATTCTGTTTACCATTGGTTGTCCCTTGTTACATTACCACATCAAAGAAAATATAATTTGCTTAGCAATCATTACTATTACAAAATAAACTTTAAATTTTCATTGTCTTGCTTTAAAATGGACCGCTTTACAACAAAAGCTGTACTCAGATTGATGCAAACTAATGAAAATCTCCTGAACTCAGCAGGATCTTCTTACAAGCAAAGCAACTCTGGGATATTACGTAAGAATCAAGTCAAAAGCATCATGAAAAATTTACAGACACACATTCCGGGCCATTTTATGAAAGACTCATCAGGGAAACCTTATTAAAGTAAAAATGTTTATTAAATCCATTCACAGCATCATAGGAATTATGATCTGGGTCTCTCCTTCTTGCCTTTGTACAAAGCTAGTAGAGAAACATTGGCTACTTTAACAACTTTGAAGCGAACTCCAGGAATATCTCCAACAGCATGACCCTTCCGACCGAAGCCAGCAACCAGGACTTCATCATTCTCCTAGTTTAAAATGAAACAACAATTAATGTTTGATGACAAAAGCATGATCAGAGTTTTACCATTTTTGGTTCCAAGAAAAAAAATGATTTATTTTCATTCAATTAATAATTATTTCCTTCAATTAGGTGCCATATTACATCCATCAATGTATTTACCTCAATAAAATTCAAACAGCCATCATTGGGAACAAAAGCTGTAATCTTCTTGCCATTCTTAATAAGCTGAACTCGAACACACTTCCTGATGGCAGAATTCGGCTGTTTAGCCTCTACACCACTGAAACATGAATTGAACAATAAAAACACTGTTATAATACATTTATAAAGTACAATAATAATGCTTGGCAACTAATTATACGATCATGTTCTGAATTCATAATCTTAAAATCATAAAACCGTATGATATTGGTGGTTGTCTTCCCATGTGCAAATGACAATCAAAACTAAAGCACAATTTACAGCTTGTCCTGTTTAAGTAGGATCACAGCAAAATCCAGGAATCACTCTATCTCTATTTTCCGTGGATCTTAGTCCAAATAAGTGTGCATAAAGCTGAAATGTTAATTTCACCTGTTGTAAGAAAAAATTAATTACAATTATGTAAGTAATACCACAGATAAGGCCATAGTTCTATGCCACTTACTTGAAAACAAAACCCATGGAACTCAACAAGACAACCTGAAGTCTCTCTGACTTCCATGGGGCTTGTTTCTAAGTATTCTTAGGCAAATAACTGCCTGCTATTTCCTTTAGAAAGAAAAGCAAAAGAAGCCTAACACTGAAAAAGATGCAAAAGACAGATTAAGGTTGGTTCTAAGTAGAGCAGTGTCCTCAGAGAATGGCCTGAGAGGTCTCCTAGACCAGGGGTGTCAAACTCACATGACATATCGAGACTTTTCCCTCCCTTTGCTAAACTGGGTCCAGCACACGACTATCTGGCCTGCAGGCCACGAGTTTGACACCCCTGTCCTAGACCCTTTCAGTAAGTCAACAAAGTCAAATGTTGACTTCCGGTTTGACATCGTTGAGTCGAGGACTGCTTTTTTGAAGCGGTCTGTCCTGGGCGCGGTAAAACCTATAA
>JANHFL010002187.1:109068-135073 GCA_032468155.1 Oxyrhabdium leporinum
TCAGAGCGATCGTTGCTCAATCTGTTTTAAGGACCGCGAGGCCCTACTTGTGGGGATCCTAACCCTAGTCCCTCCTCATGTTGTTAAATCGTAGAGCTCCCTGATACGAGATGACAGCGATGATATATTTAAAATATCGGCCAGCGGGGACTGCCTACTCTCGGAATCTTTGGAGAGTGCGTTTCCTAACCTAAGTTTCTAAGGATCCGTTGAAGCCCAAATCCCATCTTCTCCAACAAGCCTCCCCAGAGTTTTTGCTCGTTGTGGGATGTGGGAGTTCAAACTTAACAGGCTTGAAGAGCGAGACATTGAAAATACATTCTAGGGCAATGTTTCCCATCTGGTAACTTCGTGATGTTGATAAGGAACCTGTAGCCAGCATGACCACCTCTGAGAATTCTGGGATTAAAAGTCTAAACACATAATTTTTTGGGGGGGGAAGTAAATAGTGTAATGGGGTTTATGAACTGGTTACATAAGGAGCTGGCTTTGGATTATGGATTTTGGAATTCCACATCTTGCATTGGAAGGGTGGTCAAAATAAAGAATTTAATGATTTTTACATCATATTTGATTTAGATAATTTGATTTGCTTAGAAAACTTAAGACTTCTCTCATTTTCATGTTTAAATTCCCATTTATTCTGCAATGAACAATAATATAAATTCCCATTTGTTACTACCGGTAGATGTATTATAAATAAAAGAACAATAAAATAAATTGGGAATTTGTTACAAAGAAAGGAAACCAGATTGGACCTTCAAAAAAGGAAACCAGACTGGACCTTCAAAAATCCTAAGATATATTATGTGCATTTGTGTGCATACACACACAGAGGGGAACATGAGACATTGAAGCACAGGATCTTCCAAATTTTGTTTATAAGGCTTTAGCATAAAGTACCGCATTTTTGGTATAGCAAATTGCTTCAATTTGTGCAAAAAAATTCCTGGATGTAGTATTGGAAAACACTGCAAAATTTTTAGTGCAGTTTTGAAAAGATTAAAAAGTTTAATCTTATAAATCATACTTAAATATGGAAAGTTGATGAAGGTCCAGTTCAACAGACTTAATTATCACACCATTTTCTAGGCAAGTGTCGTGGACTTCGTACAGCCAGGAAGCTGCGCAGTCACCGTCGTGAACAGAAGTGGCATGACAAGCAGTATAAGAAGGCCCATCTGGGTACTGCTCTGAAAGCCAACCCTTTTGGGGGAGCTTCCCACGCCAAGGGAATTGTCCTGGAAAAAGTGTGAGTTTCACTAGAAATTCATTGAATCTTGATTTTGACTGAAGTGATTTACCTCGTTTCTTTTAAGGTGTATTGTACTGTTTAGCAGAACTGATAAATGGATTAAGTGCAGTTGTGTGGCTGAATAACATTTCTAATACATCCCTGTTACTAGTACTTAGGCAAATATTGGGGATATTTGTCTTTTAGTTTTGTAATCATAGCAGAATTTTAGAAAATATATTTTTGAAAGTATTAATATGTTTTGTTAAGAATACAAATAGCATCAAATACTTGGATATTTTTCTTTAATATCAGATCTTCTGACTAAGATGAAATTGGATATTAATTTTTCTGTTGAAGACTTAAATTACATTAGGCATTACTTGTTCCATGGACATGCTTCTTGTGTCTGGTTTGCAATTCACTTTTTGAGTCATAAGTGAGACTCTGGGTTTCCATGATTATTTTTATTTGAAAAATATGGAATTGGCATTTGGTTATTTAGCTTAGTGAATTTCAGTTTTTTCTTGTATGCAGCCCATTAACAGGAGGGCTTGAAATAACTAAGGTCAGTTTTACAAAGACAGAAATCTTCATTCAGTTAGGGAATACTTTTGATCTGTCAGAAAATCTCATGGAAGGAATGGAAAATATAGCAGTTTCTGCTGCAGTTTTGTGTGCTTCCTTAAAAATTTGCTCCAGAAATTTGAATAACTGTCTGAAACATTGGAAGATACAAAGAAAAGAAATCTGCAAAGATCTTCTCTCCTTAATCCTAGCTGAAATGTTCTGAACTCTAAGAAATGTTCCCACCAACAGAAGAGAAGCTGAATCTGACCCATGTCTAAAATGATTTAGCTTAGTGGAAAGTGGGGGGATTGCAAAATATGCCTTTATTAAATAAAATGTTTTTCTATCCTAGCCAAGAAGATTTGTAGCATGTGATTGTAAAAAAGATTAAATGTACATTCATTATTTTCATTTTAGTGGAGTAGAGGCTAAGCAGCCAAATTCTGCTATTAGAAAGTGTGTCCGAGTCCAGCTCATCAAGAATGGGAAGAAAATAACAGCCTTTGTTCCCAATGATGGTTGTTTGAACTTCATTGAGGTGAATAATTAATAATTAATTAATAATATAACAGTAGGAAATAGCAATGTGTTTTCACAATAATTGGGACTCAAATTCTTTATAACATTTGTACAGAAGATTCTCAAAAGTTCCAGGGAGATATTTGACTAAAAAATGTCCTACCTAGGAAAAGTACAAGGATCAACTAATGTTTCCTTTCTTATACACACATAAACCTACAATACAACCTGCATACAACCTATAAGGAGGATAAAATCAAACACAAGAAAAATCACTATCTGACTGTATACGAAGGGGAATGATGGACCGTGAAATAAAACATTTTCCTGGGGTTTAGTATTGTGGACAATTATTGGGAGATGTATTTGGACCATGAACTTGGCTTCTAGTATTCAGATTTTTCTCAACAAAAAAAAAAGACACTTCAGGAAATCAGAGTTTTCTTTTTTCCTGTTCTTTCATTTCTCAACTTTAAAAAATAAGTAATAGATTTTGTTTATGTGTTAAAATGAGCCTTCATAAGACTCAAGGTTATGTAGATGTTTATTGAATTTTGATTGACATTAATTGTTATTTGTTCATTGAATCCTAGGAGAACGATGAGGTTCTAGTTGCTGGCTTTGGTCGAAAAGGACATGCTGTTGGTGACATTCCTGGAGTTCGTTTCAAGGTTGTCAAAGTGGCAAACGTTTCCTTGTTAGCCTTGTACAAAGGCAAAAAGGAGAGACCCAGATCATAAATTTTGTTTTGCTGTTAAGATAATAAACATTGCTCCTAAGAAATGCCATCATTTTTATTATGCTGGATTTTATACTTTGGATATTATATTTTTATATAAATGACAGGCTCAGTATTTGTAATAAGTAGGTTGATCTCCTGGAAAATTCCAGTCACATTGGGTTTTGTAGTATGATACCAGAGTGATATATTAGTCATTGATCAGAAGGAGGCCCAGTTCACATTCATCTCAATCATAGAAGCTTACTGGCATGACTTTTTGCCAGTCACAATTTTACAATTAACCTATATCAAAGAGTTGTCATGGGGATTGGAGCTTGGAATGCCTTTACATTTGTTGTGGCTTTGGTGGTTGGTTTTGGTTTTTATTTCCTACAGTCATTTGGTGATGGGAAGATATTTAAGGTTCAGTATAAAGATGTACATGGATGTAGGGGTCCATGAAGAACCAATGAAGAACCAACCAATAGAGAACAGACTCAACCACTTGGCTTTGGGAGGGGGGTAGGTAAGTGTGAAATGCAAAATATTTTTTATTGAAGAAATTGTGTCCTGAAATTCTGTCAAATCATAGAAGATCAATTACATTTTGAGAGAAGCAAACAAAACAGATTTTCATGTTCTTTGTTTTACCAGGAGCAAAAGCCAAAACAGTTTTAGATAGCAGGAGAAATAGTTGAAATATCTTATTGCAAAAATCCGAATAACCACAAGATGGCACAAAGACATAAACTTTTCCTATTCCTCTTTGTGGTCAGCTAAAGAGTGGAAGAAATGAGTAAATGTAATTAAAAACAGGAAATAGAAAAGGAAATCTAGTTTACACAAAGTAACTAAGTTTACACCTTCTATTCATTTCTGGTATAATGAATCCATGTCCAATGAGTTGAAGAAGCCAACAGATATAAATAATATTTTATTCAATAACTACTACTGGATTTTCACATAGCAGATAATACTGGGGTGGTTACAATACTTAGAAATAGCATAATGTGTCCATTTCTTAATGCTTTATGTTTTTGCATATATAAAACCACATAGTTTGCACATACATATGGCACTTCATACTCTTACAGTCTTAAAATAAGACTGCTTCTTTATCCTAGAATATGCTGACTTGCATACTAATTTATTACTTTGGTTTTCTGAAATGTGACATGTCCATTTAGAGATAATGGAAAAGGCCTTTATTTGTTCCTGTATTCCCACCACTTCTACTTCTTTGGAACTCAGCACAAGGAATATCATCTTGCTGTGTTTGATAAGAGGTGGTGATGATTCTGGTTTGAATAGAAGATTTTAAAAGTGTATACAAGTTAACTTGCAGTGGGTCTTGTAGATCCAGGAATCCAGGGTGGCAACTTGTTGCTGAGGTTATAGATAAAGGAACTTGTTTCTCATTGTAAAATTGGGCAAGGTCACATGATCCCGTTTAATGACCAGTATGCCTTACAACCATAATTTCGACTCAGTCACAAATCAAGGATTACCTGTACCTATCTCGGGACTTATTTCATTTTAAAGAAAGTCATGATATTCAACATAGTGAGAGCTCATGTCCTTTTCCCACCGAGCAACTGCTACATTTGGTGGATAAATACATCTTGCTATGTCTTTTTTCTAGCCAAAGAACAACCAGAAAATAGACATAAAAGATTTGGAAGGGACCCATTGGAGGTCTTCTAGTTCAATCCGTGCTTGAGCAGGAAACCATATGCCATTTCAGACATGGCTGTCCAATCTCTTAAAAAGCCTTTAGTGAAACCAGGACTAAATTAAGCAAAAGCTATGAACAATCTGATAGTCAACCAAGGTAAGAAAATTTCCCTGACTCCTGGCTTGTTCTGTCCTCTGAATCTTCCATTGGAGGCCATAATAGGTCAGCTACCTGTCTTGGGTACTTAAATGGGCCTTCCACAGCTACAGATAAATGTTGCAAACTGATCAGGTGGTCTAGGTTGATTCTGTCTTAACTGCTGCAAAACTATGCTTTTCTTATGAAATTTGCCTACCAGACACATAAGAACCCAGGTTGCTAAATAATTTCTGTGTTCTATTGGAGACATTTTAATCTCAACTAAAGCCAAACGCCAGTTTAAGGCCTTCTAACCACCTTCAGAAATCAGAATGGATAAATCCCACATACAACAGACAGTGTTCTATTTTAGTTTTCTGGAAACTACCAAAACAATGAGATTTCCATTGCTACTATATATTCAGTATATAGTATATAGTGTATATATCAATGGCTCATATTACTAGCTTTTTTCTTCCAGTTCCTCTGAATTCAATTACCTTCCCTTTCTCAGTTTTTTCATGATAGTTGCATATAGCGCTTCACAATTCTTCCATTTTGCTTAATGAAATGAATGTTATTTTTCTTCAATCCTACGTGAGATGCATGTGTTGACTAACCTAAATCAATCATTCATGACAAACTATAAATCAAAACGTATTGTAAATGGTAGGAAGAGCATACATGGTCTATGAAGGGTTTATGCTCATAATCTTTCAGTTGAGTGAAAATTGTCCATGTTTGTAGCAATGTTGTGTTTAGGGATATGAGGGCATCCTACCACTAGATGCCACTCTTAGGGTACTGAGAAATATTAAGCATAAGCTGTTGACTAAAATGTTAATATGCTGGTTGGGAGAAAATCTGAAACTGATACAAGATTTGAACAGTTCAACTTTGATCCACCAAAGGACTAAACATCTTTCATTTACTGCTGGGTGGTGTCATGTTTCCATCTCTGAAAAGAAAAAAATCTCAGCTGTACCTTGAAGAATGTATAAGACTTCCCATTCAACCCATATAAACAGAAAGAGGAAACAGAATTGTATAGACACTTGTCCATATTCATTTAGAGAATGGGCTTTTCCTAGTATTGTTGAAGGTAGCAAATTAGATGATTTGAGTGAAACTTCATAAAAGTAAGAACGTAAGCCAAAAGGTTAATTGTTGATTGTCTGGAAAGCAGATTAACAAATGTATTGTTTAAGCAAACCGTAACGATCCTAAAATTAAAGTATGCATTTAATAAATACAATAATCTACTAATACTGTAATAACATTAAAACTGAGTCCTGAGGATTAATTTATACTAGGGCTACCATATATAGGCGGCCAACAATCCAGAAGGCTATTGTATGAGAGCAAAGTGATAGAGATAACCCCTCCTGTTGTCATCTAAGGTCATCCAGATTTCTGTATCTCTCTTCCTTTGCTCGAACAAATCTACTCTGGAATTATTTATTCATCTAAATTGCATTTATACAAATTTAGCTTAACAAACTAAGTAAGAAATACAATTTTGTAGTACCAGAACAGCTCAAAAAGTCCAATGCTCCTTTGACATCCAATTTTGAACTTTACAGAGTTGTAGACGCGCTTGTCAGGAAAATGCAAATATAACTATGCAATTCTATTACAGTAATTGTTACTGAGAAATTCTAATATACTGTATTGAACTAGGATTTACTTCCTCTCAGGTAAGCAAACTTAATATTGCAGTACCATTGATCCTAGGGTTTTGTCTCTTTGGGCTTCAATAAAAGAAAACTAGATACTGAAGTAATATCTGTGTAATAACAGAATAAATAAAAGAATGGTTTTATTCAGAGTTTGCAGAAGAGGAAGGAAAGATTTATCTTCCCAATTTTCTTTTAACTAGCACCCCCAATCTTGTCATAGAAATGTGCAGAACTTTTATTTGACTAAACAGGTATCCATATCAGAGTCCCTTCATCTTAGATTATAGAACGTAGAACAACAGAGTTGGAAGGCGCCTTAGAGGTCTTCTAGTCCAACCCCTGCTCTAAATTTAGGAGGTTTATCCCCAGGTTTGTGTCACGCCCTCTGCAACATAAGACCATTTTAATTTCTGTCCCTCTCTTTTTGCTAAATAATTGTTGAGCCAAATTTGCTTTCAGCTACACTGAAAGCAAATTTCAATCAACCAGTACATCCATTAATGAGCATTTTATTCACATTTCCTACCAGTTCACAGTTTTTATTTGGTAAAAAATAAACATTACCTGAAGCAGGCTAAGTGGAGACTTACAAAGCCAAAATAAATTAATAGAAATGATTTGGCTTTTTGACCTTCATCTAAAATAGTTTTGCACCTTCTAATACCATAGATCTTTATTAATTTATATGAAACTTTCATACTTGCACATGTAATTCTAAAAGATTCAAAAGGATAAAATTAAAGTTACAAAATGATGATTTCATTACTCGGCTCTAACCCCTACCAAAATTCTTGATTGTAAACCAGGTCATAAAAATAAAGAAGCTGACCCTGAGATTCTGCCTGTCAAGTTTCCAAACTGCTAGAATCATTTCAATGTTTTTTAAAAAAACAGCAACAAACCATGGTTACATCCTATACAGAAATATCTACTTCAGTCCCAGTACCACTATAATCTGAGCTACATGATTTATAGTCAATTATGTGCTGTGCTTTCAATTTTTTTTTTAAAAATCAGAAAATAAAACTAGCTAGGAAACAGGAAATACAGAGACATGTTTTGTATTGATTGCAAGCCATCTCACAGGAAACACTGTGGACGGGTACTTTGTTATCCTCCCTTTGGTAAGCTCATCCCAGGATCCAGCACAAATGCAATGGTGAATGGGATGCTCAGAAACTCTTGTGTCTTACCAACTAAGGCTTATGAACTTAGACTGAGCCACCCAGAAGGAGGGGCTGCCAATGGACAATACTGCAGCAGAGATACACTACGCTACCTCTTTTGTAGTCTCTAGTAGTAGGATTAACTTTTTCAACTGGTTTATTTTGAGAGTGTTAATGGGTGGGGAGAGAAAATGTTAAAATACTCTATATCTGAAATATGCTTTAACTGGCCCGTAGGTTTTTTTTCATATTTAAATTTGGCAGTAGAAAGGGCAAGGAATTCTTGTCATCTACAGTACTTCAGCAGATGTCTATAACCATTTCACTATAATTCCAGTCAAACTGGAATTCATTCACAACTAATGTAACCTCACAGGATTTGGTCATGGAAATTTGAATGATGTCATTTTGGATACTTCTTCCTAGAAGCAAAATTTTTGCATTCATCTGCATTGTTTTGGTGGTGCTCTTTTCATTCTAATCAATAGAAGAAGCATTGTCTCAAGGTATTCCAAGACCGTCTCCTTACAGCAATGTTAATTATGTAACATTTTCAACAGTACAACTGAGAGTATTTACAGATAATTAAAAATTACCCCTTGTCTCCTTTTGCTTCTTGCTTCCTTTAGACCAGCTCTGAATACAAATATTGCTTCTAAATAGGAACTGCAGTGAACAGGTTTCTTAGGACCCAGCTAATTTACTACACCCAGAAAAGAGCATCTCCTTTTGTTTCCCTTCAATATTATAACTTGCTCCCTTGCCTTTCCATTTATTCAACTACACACAGAAGATAAGATTTTTCAAAATTGCAAATGGTTCTAGACAAAATGTTTCAGATTACTTCTGTACAAACTTCGGTAGACTGTTTTAATAGTTTTATAATCCTATCTTGTATCAATAGTTATAATAATCATGTGAAAATCATAAAATAATTTTATTGGCAAGTTTTCCAGTAAAGGAAGGCATTAAATTTCACATTATTTTGTTATATAACAGAAGACAGTTGGCCTTTTCTGTAGATTGTGTGTAAAGCAGGGATTCCTGAACATTTTGCTATCATACTTCCCTTTAGCACAGTGCTTTTCAAATTTGGCAACTTTTAGATGTGTGGACTTCAATCCCTAGGATTTCCAAGCCAGTATGAAAATTTGAAAACACTGCTTTGGTATAATCTCAATGTATACACTCCGCCTAAAAATCCAAACCCCAAAAGGAACACAAAGGAATACTCAACATTCAATAATTCTTCATACCTTTCCTAGACTCTTTCTGTATCTCTCTGCAATTTAGGTAGAAAATAGCATTTCGCATTGCTGCTCTCAGGAAATGGTTAATAACACCTACACACGTTGGGCCAAGCTACTCATATAGATCAGCCATACACTGGCTAAACTGGCTATAAAACTGGTGCACACCTGAAAATCTATAAACCTGTGCATTGTGGAAAATTTTGCATGTATCTTTTTTATATAGCTTTTTACTGAAACTTTTACAAAGAGCATAAAAATTAACAAACTAGTAACAAAGAAAAGCAAAGGAAAAAATAGTTTATATTTCCTTTGCTGCAAATATAAGTACAATTACAAAGTTACCTCTTACTGTATAACTGCAACAGAAAAGTCATTCTTTCTTTATTATGTTTTTTTCTGATTATCAAAACCACAAATCATAAGTGTATTTTTTTTCATTTTATGTAAACAGTCTGTAAGACATTTCCAGTCAACCATAAATGTAAATAATGTTTTTCCTCTAATCAAAGAAGTCAGTTTAGCCATTTCTGCAAGTTCTATCATCTTCACCAACCATTCATCCTTTGTGGGTATTGTCATTTTTTTCCATTTTGAGCATATATTAATCTCATGGCAACTGTCATTTATAAAAACAATGTTCCGTGACTTTTTCCTAGTTGTTTGTGTATTAGTTCTAAAAGAAGTAACACTTTTGGTTTCAATAATACTTTAATCTTATGTTTAGAATTAAGTTCTGAAAGGGAGTTGTAAACATCTTTAGCTGAAAACACTTTCAGAACCATATTTGTCCAATTAGTTTCCAATTGTGATCACTGTTGTAAGCACATTTTACCAGAATATGTTTAACTCCATTTCATTTTGTATAAAAACTGAATAAGCAAGGATGTTGAAGGTAGATCTAAATATGTATTGTACTCACGTCCCTGTTCCCTTTTTAACAGTTATAGTCAAACTTTGATTTAAAAAGCTGTCATTTCAGTCTGTAACAAAGCTGATTTCCTTTGGATATCTGCCCCCCCATTAACAGACAAGTCAAAAGTATTCCAGACAACACAACTAAATTTATTTCAATGTTAAAGTATTTGTGACAATTTATATCATTTCTGTAACAACATATTAAAAAATATAATTTATTATGAATGGTGTAAAATCTGCAAATATTTTTTGTGTGTGTGTCTGAACATGAGTATATCTCTCCTATATCTTTTCTCCAGACTGAATATCCCAGAGTCTTTCAGCCTATTCTCACAGACTATGTTCTCAAGCCTTTGTATCATCATTGTTGCTGTCTAGTGAATCTTCTCCAATGTGTAAATACGTTTTTTTGGTGAAAACCGAATGCTCAGAATCATACATAGTACTCTATGCAGTCTCTCCCTTGTTATGTAGAATAATAATGATTTCATGTATCATTGGTAGCGTTTTGTTTCTGATGCGGCTTACAACTATATGAGATCTTCTAGCAGTTGCTCCTGATTTGTTTTCAACTTGTTGTCAGTGACTACATTCAAGATGGTTTTTTGTTCCTCTTAAACCAGATTAAATTGCAAGTTTGTGTCATTCTAGATGTTAGCCAGACTAATCAGTTTTATGTAAACTGCCAATTTGATAAAAAGCCAGATCAATAATAAAAATGTTGAATGAGACTGATTTCCCATGGAATACCGTTAGTTTCCACTTTCCCACTTGATATAGAGCATTAATGCTGATTGTCTGCAGGTAACTAGGCAGGAGTGGATAGTCTATCCTGAATGGCCTCCAACACATATTTTAAGTGCTTGTCAATGCGAATGTCCTATGGAATCTTGTCAAAAGCTTTACTGAAATCACAGTAGATTATATTCACAGCATTCCTCTTGTTCATTTAAAATAGTTACCTTGGCAAAGGAGCCAAAATTAGTCTCACATAATTTATTCTGATAAAGCCATGTTGGCTGTTATCAATCATGACATTACCTTAAAGATGCTTACCAATGATCAGCTTTATTACTCGTCCCAACATCTTTCAAGGAATTCATGCATCATCACTGATTATCTCCATATTATTATTTATTACAATTACTTGTATACAGCCAACTTTGATACGACTCAAAGTTGGAGGACTATAATACAAAATCTTCCAATCATAAACATTAAATATTATATAAACATCACAAATATATACTCTCTCTCACACAGCAGATTCAGCTGGTAGAATAAAATTTGGACAATCGTTAAAGTATACAGTATAAGACACTTCTAGGTTAAAACCAGCACTTTGGACTCAGAGACTTATTGGCAACTAAAACAGCACAGCACTGTGTATTATGTTGCTAAAATGACTTATGCTCACTTGTAGGAGAGCTTCTGCATTTTAAACTAACTGTAATTTCAGAGTCATCTTCAAAGTCATTCCAAGTACAATGCATAACAGTAGTTTAATCATACGATGAGAATGTGAATTACTGACACTGACAGTTCCTAGTTCAGAAGGGGCCACCATGCCTATCCATCCAAAGCAGAGCAAAGGCTCATCTAACCATGGCCTCCCCCTGCTGTATGAACAATAGCCATGGAGTTAGAAAAACTCTTAGGGTGTTGTTTTCTGCTTGTCTGTCTTGTGTTAATCCCTGTTTATCTCAGTACTGGCCAATGAAGAGGATGTGTTCTGGTCTTTTTGTTTCCTTCTTAGCCTTTTCATTGTCTCTTGAATGATTTATTGCTGTATGTCTATTGATGGCTGATGTATCTGAATGCCAAGCTTCCAGGAATTCCCTAGCATTTTTGGATTTAACTTGGTCTAGGATGCTCAGGCTCCCAGTTGAAACTATAGTTGAATCTATCCATGTGTTGTGAGGTTAAGGAATGTTCATGTCTTCTGCCTGATAACTGTTGTTCATGGATGTGCTGCGTTAGTCTTTTGCCTGTCTGTCCTTTACAGTAGCTGTTACAGTCCTTATATTGTATGTTGTAAATGACTCCTGTTTTTTCTTATTGGATTTCTAAGATGTTTTGGTTTCTTTTGGAAAGCAATTCCTTAAAACAGAAATTTAATGTTTTTTTCATTTTTATTGTTTTAAATATTTTTATTGTAATAGATTTTCTGAATTGTAAGCTGTCCAGAATAATGGACCAAAATGGACAGCCATAAAACTTGAACAAACAAACAAATAAATTACTCACTATAGTCCCACCAGCAATTTCATATATTCAAATTTGCCCATCCATTTTCCCCAGATATCCAAAATTATCTGTTTCTGCTAGTTCTTCCTCATTTGAATATAGTTTGCAATTATTTGTTACACTTTTTCTTTCAAACTATCTTGATATTTTAATAGTGTTTAAAAAATAACATATTTTTCTCTGTATCATATAGTCAAACATTATCTTCAAATTATTCACCCAACAACATTGCAGCATCACTTACCTTCAAAAGCACACATGTGTCCCCTTATTTCTAATGTTTCTTAGACATGTATCCATATTACATTAAACAATTAAAGGGGTATTACAAATCCTTTTTTTAGATGTTCAACCATTTCCTAACAGTTCTCATATCCTACTTTATTAGTTCAGATGTTTATCCTTGTTTACACATTGAGAAACATTTTCATTTTGCCATCACATCTTTAAATAAAAGATCAAATGCTCTTGCCTGACTCCCCATTCCCAAGTACTCAAAGAATAGAAGTTTTGCTTCTCATCCTTTGTTTTCTTTCTCTTTCCTATGCTGCAGCTTTCTGGCCTTGGGAGATACACACCTTGCTTGAGCTAAGCTCTGAAAATTAATGTTTAGAGTAGTCTAAAATGTAATGATTTCAGTAGACTTTATGATCAGGTATCAATGGTTGCATCAGCAAATCTGCATTGGCTTCAAATGAATTAGCACCTTAATTTTTAGGATTCTAGCTCACATGTATCAATGCTTACAGAACCATATATAGCAATACTGTATGAATCCTTTGAGGCAGGCCTCCATGCTCAGTATACAAGTGCCTGCAGCAGCTGGCATGATTAAAACATTAGCAGGCAGGATTATGCAAAGCCCTTACATGTTGAACATTCCATATAACCAGGGCCTTAATGGGACTGTGCAGTTCTACAATTTTATTTAGAATCATGAAGTTGGAAAGACACATGCAGCTTCAAATTTTATCTACTGCTAAATGGAAAGACACATGCAGCTTCAAATCTTATCTACTGCTAAATGTAAGAATTTGAATTAAAGCATTCTTAACAGATGGCTTTCTAGGTTTAGCTTGACCATAACCCACAAGGAAGAGTTCACCATCTCTCTGGATAATTAATCACTCTTAATGTTACATTTTGCTAATAATCTAGTTTTAGGTATGTTTGCTGCCTTAAGTTATATATAAAAATGGTTATAAATAATATATAAAATCATTATACAATAATGATTCAATCAGAATCCATCTTGTAACTTCAATCTGTACCAGATAATATTTGTAGCTCAGGGATGAATTGTGGGATCCTTGGTGCTCTCTGAACTGCATTTCATTATCCAACTAGGTAACACCATCAGTGCCTGCTAGCATAAATTGTCTGCAAAACAACCAAGCTCAAAGAGCACCAAGGACCCCACATTTCAATTTGTGTTCTTACTTAGAAACTATGGAGTCAGCCTCCTGTATAGCATTTTTGCAATAGCCGAAGTGTTTATCTATCATGACCTCAGAGTCAGTCTCCAAAATAAGGATGGATGGATCCCACCACGTGTTGCACCCACTAATTCAGCAGCCACTGAGCCAACACTGACACCCTCTCAGGTCCTTCCTCAATTGATCCCTCTTGAGACAACACAGGTGCCAAGAAGAAGGGCATATACCCCCTCAGCTAAGGAAATCCAGCACTTCATCAAAATAAGTGCTTTGTGAGCAAGTGGCAAGACACTGGCTCTGCAAGCAAGTTTAGTGCCTGATTATTAGTAGTAGCTAAGCAAGGAAACACTCACCTTGATGGGAAAGGATTTAAACTCTGCAAATTGCCTTCTCTGGCTGAAAAGTATTTCAGCATATGGCTTTGGACACACTTGCTCTTGATTCTGGCTGTGGCATATTCTTGACCAGGTCTCTGGCTCTTCTGCTGGTACTTTGCAAGATATTGTTAAGTTTCTGATTATGGACTGATTTGGATTATCTTCTCAGCCTCTAGAAATCTTCCATGCACTCACATACTTCCCAACATTTGTTGCTCCTGCCTGTCTGATGCCATCTCTTCCTGATGTTTTCACAAGTCCTGCTGCAAATGCTGTGCTCCAATCACTTATATCTCAGTTCTCCTCATACCTCCCATTGCTTCCTCCTCTTGGTTGCATTTTGATCAAGCTTCCTCCAAAATGTGTTTCCCCATCTAGTTCCTCTGTAAGCCACCCCCCAGCCCTCAAATATTTGCATGTGCTTGCATTTTGCCAGCTAGTTGTATAAGTGCTTTCTCCCTTTGCTGAAACCAGGAAATGAAACTATCATGCCCCTGCCCCCCACTTTTCTGCTGATGGCTAAACTATGTCAATTCTTTCCATCTTTCTTCCTAGGCTTTAGATTTTGGTTCCCTGTTCATCCTCACTGACCTTTTCTAAAGTGATTGTGTTTGTGTTAAGTAAATAGTGTGTTAATTCTGCAAAGCAGAATGCGATAGTGAGATACCGTGACAACTTTTGAGCTCTGATTGGTTCAAGATTACTAAAAAAATCTATGTAAAAATAAGGCATAGGGAAATGGGATAAATATGATGACACTTCTTGTGACTGAAGCCAACAGCTATTAAGGTTCTCTCTATCCCTATAGTGATGGCCATACATTCCTGGAAACAAATGCAACTGCTTTAATGAGTTCAACATTTGCATCTTTCATTTATTCTGAAGCTCTTCTGTGTACTGAATGAAGACCAAAGCATTGCATATATCCACTGAAGCTGTTGGGCACCTCAGATTTTCGGCGGTTTGCATGATGAACACTTTCTACTTTTTGAAATCAAAGTCATCTGGATCCCATAGCCACCAGTGCAGTCTTCTTCTTTATGTTGCAACTCTTTACCTCAAGATTAAATGTTGTTCTCTGGTTCTGCGTGTTTTTCTTTGTTCCCTCCTGTTATGCTCCCTGGCCTGTCTGTTGAACAATGCTTCAGTTACACCCACTGGCCAATAATGCATAATCACTTTGCAATGTTCTCCCAAACCTCTTTACTCAAAGATCAATATATTAGTTTCACATACCACCCAGCTTAGTTCTCTCTAGTAGACCTGCGATCAAAATATACAAACCAATAATTTTTATTTTTATTGCTGCAAATTGCCTTAGCAACTGTAACCATAATCTTTGCTGGCAGTAAAGCCCCTTTATATTGCAGTCTCTGCGTCTAATTAGATATACTTTTGCCTCACATTTTGTTCAGTGATAATCCTTGTGCAATTCATAATTCTAAACATCGCCCATTTTGCATTTTTATGCCACCAAAGAGAATAATACATGTTTTCAAACTTTCACCTCTTTTTAATGCTAGCTCTTAATTCTTTATTTCTGTTATTATCTATTATAGTTACAGATAATAGCAATTTTAATTTAGATCAGTATTTCAAAACCAGAGAGAGACTCAATGATTGAACCACAAGTAGAAAGCTATTTGGCTGAAGGCATGCAGAATGGAAGCAGAAGCATAATCTAGCGTGACCACAAACTAATGTCCAAATTTTTGACTTGGAGTTGTCAGAAATCTAACTGAAATTTAAATCACATGAGCTGGTTTTGTCAAACCTTGTTTTGATTTCAAATAAATGCATTTGTTAACACTATTTTGGGAAGAAATATTATAGTTAAGAACCTTAATGTTATGTTGAACTATATTTCTACACCATGGACTTTGTCATCTTAGAATATGATTTTATATCATCAGAAAGAAACCTACCTTCCTGATTTTAAGAAATGGAGCCAGGATTTGAGTTTATTAATTATCTTTGAAAAGTAAAGCAACATTTTCTATGCTGTACATTTAACAATAAGCTTACAGACTAAATTAATTTATATTACTATTGATAGTTATTATAAAGGTATTTTCTCTTTCCCTCTGTTAATTGCTTTTGTTTTTTATCATGTTTATTTTAAGCACCGTATTAATATACTTAGGTTCACTTTGTTCACTGTATAACCATCCTTTATCTATTTCTCCCCTGCTGGTGCTGTAGTTTTATTGTATTTCACTATTAATTTTTAAAGTTAAAAAATAGACATCAAGCTCATTTTTGATAATTAGTTCCTGGGGCCTGAGGCTACTAATAATGTTTTATTAATAATACTGTGAATATGTTTTAGCTGGCATTTAATATGCATTTTCTCTTTAGCCATCAAGATAGTATGGAACAAATGTTTAGATGTTATTATCATCTAGTTTGGGTTTTGTTTTTCCTATTTCTGAGCAAATTTGTCCTTTTTGCCTCCTCTCAAAGTTTCAAAATTTGTTAAATAAATAAAATATAAAATTAGGATGGTTTGACAATCCAATATAGTGGTAAGATGTCTTTAATAGCTGATTATATTTTTTTGTACTTGACCTAGGAATGAATTAATATTCCCTCCGTGCAAATTGAACTGTTGTACAGAAAAAGTTAACCCACTGTTTACAGGAAGACAAGTTAATTATGTTTACTGACAGCTTAATTGTTGACAATTAACTTTTGCATTGTAAGCTGCCTTTTATATAATTGCTGCACAATATGTTTAGCAGAATTAGACCAAAAGCCTCTCTAGTCTATCATTTTGTGTCCAATAATGGGCAAACATAGGAATTCAGAAAGCTCATGGGCCAGTAGTAACAACGTTCCACACCAATTGGGGCCTAAACCCGAATCAGTCATAATTTCAGAGGGCAAACATTGAGATGATTAGCCACTGATTTGTCTGACCTAACATTATTTTGTCCAATCTTCTTTTGTACAAAAATGAAATTTTCAGTCCCTGCATTTACTTTCAATAAGAGTGGGAATATATTTTCTGTCCCTGTTTTTTTAAACCTCCTTAAATCTGCTTTTGCTCCAAGCTAAAACTCCTACAGGTTTTAATATTTCATCTTAGCAGAGTTTTCTATACTTTAGTTTTCACTGAATTTTATTTTATAGTGACCAGAACACAGTATAGCAAAAGTAAACTCATATGTTTGAGTAAAGGCATTACTAAATTAGAATTATGTTATTCTCAATTGCCTTACATTCATTAAATGCACATTTCATGTTATTGTTTCATCTTGAAGTATTGTGCAGTTGTTTTTTTCAAAAAACCTTTAAGGTTAAAGAATCTGAAAGAATACAGTGAATTTTATTAACATAAATGGTGATAGTTAATAAAGATTAAGTGCACATAGGAATGCATATTATTTCCACAGCAAGGAAGATAAAGCAGAAATAGTTAAATTGATTATTTTGTTCAAAGAGAAGAATATATTTAATTATGTTTTTTATTTGGATAACTTCTGGATTTTGTGCTTGAGGTGAAAAAAAATGAAACTTTGACTTTGGTTTTGCCAATTAGATAAATTTGTTTTTATAGAAATGGCTAATTATATACTAATGTGTAAAAGTAAAAAGTTGAGACTATAATGTTATCTTGTACTGTGCTAAAAAAAGTTAGAAGTCAATGCTTTTTTCTTTCTTCCCTTGTACCTCATATTTTCTTTCCGCCTCTTTTTTTCTTTCCCTTGATTTCCTATTTTTAATTTTATTTGTATTTTATACATTGATGAAACAATAAGTCATGAGATGAAAAACATTCATAAATATTGTCATATATGTATTTCTATATTTAAAAAATAGTGGAATAGATCAACAAATTAATTGTTGGCTAGATAGTGTACAGCTATATGTCATATTGTATATATTAACCTCTATGATTAGAATCTGTATTTAAAAATGTATTTCTACTAAGCTGCCATCATAGATCTTTAACAGAAACTGGCAAAATTAAGTAGCGTATTTCTAGAAGATGATTCTTAGTCTTGTACTAGTATTAAAATAGAAATGCTCTGAATACTTTCCTTGCATTCACTGAAACATGCATCCTTTTTCCTCAGCACTTTGTCTTGAAATTCTAGCACCATACAGTGAAACATTAACTCTATTAAGCGGCCAGGAATGGAATTTTGCAGTCTGGTAGCAATTCACTGATAGACCCAACTTAAAGTACTAAGCTTGCCAAGTATCATGATATAAATTCTGCCATTAAAAATAGTTAAACAGGCTTAAGTATATTAAATAATTATAGATTAAATAATTACATAATTAAATATTATAATTATTTTATACAATAAAATATAATTAAACCAGGTGTCATTCAGACAACATGCCTCTTGAATATATAAGAATCCAACTAAGAATAGTGTCATCAACATGAGAGATTTTATTTCATTTTTCTTATACTGTATATATTTACATCAAGGGAATGAAAATATGGCTTTTAAGACTAAGTTAAGATTGCACTATAGCTATTTTAAAGGATGCAAAAAATATATATTTAATAATTAGAAGATATTCAAAAATATTTTAAATATTAAGCTTTACTTGTGTTTGTTTTGTGTAACAAAATATAAAATGTAAAAATTGAAGAAAAATTAAAAGATTGGCGTAGAAATTATATGGATATTACATTACAGTGTAATATTTCTCATACTGATATTATAGTAACTTTATATGAAATCTATTTAATCTCTGTGGAGATCTGCTTATTGTAGTTGATGAAAAGACATAAACTTAACTGTACCCTATAAATTACCACAATACATCCTAATATTATGAAACAAGCTAAAGTAATGAATTGTCTTTTTAACTTCAAAACACACTGAGCTTTTGAAAACTAACTTGTAATCAGAATAGTACAATATTGGAATATCGACACCATTTACTATAGTAAGAAATAGGCAGATTTTGTTGACAACTGATACTATTCTAATGGAAACGAAAACCAAGTGGAAGGCACAAACTATGTTAGGGTGCATCTCAGAGAAATAATTGACATTAATCAGGCAGTGACTAATTAAATAAGATAATTGAAATAAAAACCTGGCCATTTTCTGCTAATTGGTTTCATACATCGACTGCTAATTAACCTCTTGAAAGAGTAAGCCACAACCGTACATAAGCATGTGTGTGCCTGTGTAGATTGTTGTAGATATGAAACAGACTTATAAATAAAGCCGTGGAACTTGTAATGTAAACTTTTCAGCACAGCTTACCTTTATGCAACTCTGTTGAAAAGAAAACCAGCTTGGGGGGGGGGGGGGATCAGAAAACAAAGATACAAGTTATATAGAGGATTTAAATTTCAGATGGTATGGATTGGGCTATTACATATACCATTTTTTTCTAAGTCCAATATTTTTCTTTAAAGAAATAACATAGAGAAAGACAAGTAGGTGTTAAAGCAGCTGCCATTTTATTTATAAGAATGACATCCAGACACAGTAACAGATTCTTTTCAAAGCCAATTTTGACCTATAGGCATTTTCCTCCAGGTCTGGGTTATTTCTGGTACGGGACCCAGGCTAAGACATTTGATTGATGGACCATAAATTATATGTTGGTGAAAGCTGCATCCCTTACTGCATTTTTATATCAAAGTTCTTCATTTCTACAGGAATAGGAAATACACTTAAAAAATAAAATTGCCACACGATATAAAATTGGTCATAAGTCATATAAATATTAGCCATTCTCCATATATTATAATGCTTATAAATAGAAGCTGTAACCAACAATAGTTTTCCTTATGTATGCACTGGTTTATTAACATTCTGTATGATTACATTTCATACTAAATCTTCAAAAGAAGAATGTTAAGTTATATTATCAGCTTTGCTCATGAGTCCTGCAGCAAGGCAACTGTTCACACAAATTATTCCTTTTCATTAATTTGCATAAGCTCCAACAGCAGTCAAGATAGAGAAAAGGTTGTAACTGTTCCTGGTTTCAGATATTTTGGCAATTGCTTAGGTTCTTTCTATGATTTGAATCACTTGTCCAGATGTTGCTCCAAAATACTCCTCTTACTTGTTTTAGGGGAGGAATATCTTTTTCCCCACAAAGAAATAATAATATGAATCAATATTTGTATCTCAATGGCATCATGCATCCTGACTGAAATAAAAACTTCTTTGTAAACTGGATGTTCATCAGACTGTATCAATGCAGCATGATCTCACTGTTTTATTATTCTTAGTTCCAAGCATAAGTTAAATTACAAGGCTTGTGACACTTTATATTTCCCCCAAATCCATATTTTTGTCCATAATCTGAAATAACAATAAAACGTAATCAGAAACTATTGTTTGAATGAGATCAAAATGTAAACATGAATCTAAGCTGCTTTTGATACATTTTGCTTTTATTTTTTCTTTATTAGAATAATTACCCTTAGCATTTGAAAACAGTTTCTCACTGGATAAATATTTAAGAAAAATAACTATCATTGAAAACATACTCTGAAAAAAATAAGCAATTTCAGATTCACTAGATGCAGTTATCACTTCAATATGTATTTGTTTTTTCCTAGACAAAAATGTAGTATGTGAAGGATCCTTCCATATTCATTTATTTTATTACATTTCACATCCTAGATTTTATTCTTCTTAAGTGAGACCAATCTTATTAGTCATAGTCATAAGTACTGTGTCATAAGGAACAAACATATATAACATGGGGAAGATATTTTCTCTATAGAGAAACAGGGAAAATATCTCATTCTAGTTTCTCAACCATAGTGAAAATTATCTCTAATTTAATCTTGCACCAGCCAGAGAATTTGAGTGTTCACACAAAAACCATCAGTGTATGGTATTCTAAAGAACAGTGTAAAATAAATGGAAAGTTACAAAATATAATATATAAGGCATATAATAAAAATAAAAGCAATAAACTCAGGCCATTTTAGATATAGATGATGTTGTATGCCTCCCCTTCTGTTGAGAAAGGGCTGTTCAATTTTGACATAGATGACCTCTTTGACCCCTCATTGAATCTCACTGAACGAGGGGTCAAAGGTGCCATCTACGTCAAAATTGAACAACCCTCTCTCAACAGAAGGGGAGAGATACAACATTATCTATCTCCAGTCTACAACACAGTCCTTTCAACAATTCCAAGAAGGCTCCATACCCATTTGCACTACTCAGGTGACCCAGATAAACCTCCAGGGGGCCTCAACAGCTCTCTAAAAGAATGCAAATGACCAGCTGTCTGCAAGGAGTATAAATCCTTCCATTCCCCACCATCCAGAGCTGAGGAATCAGAGTCAGAGCTGAAGAAGCTTCTTGGATAAGAAGTGAAATGTCTTCAGAGAAAAACAAGAAAGTCCAGTTGCCTCCTGAAAAAGCACCTTTGGGACATTTCTGATCTTTTAAAAGAGTTTGAATAGCTGGCTTTTCCCATTGGCCTGGGACCGATTGTTTGGGTTGTTTATGTAATGCTGAGATAGGACTCCGCCTCCATCCAATGTACATCTTGCTCCATTCCTTCCCTTCTTTGATGATTTTTAATCATTTTTAATGTTAATATTTATTTTAATATTTATCTTATTGTTTTTACTTAGTTATAAGCTGTCTAGAATGCCCCTTGTGGAGATGAATGGCATAAAAATTAATAAATTAAATAAATAAATAATGACATCCTTATATTTTACCTCTTTAATCAGCACCTGTAGTCTCTTCCAAATTGGCTTTTGCATAACTCAAAGGCAGATGGAGACCCACAACTGGGCCCACAACACTCAACCATGAAATAATATAGTTTGTATGCCTACAAAAAAATAAAATGCACAATTCTATTTAGGGAACAGTAATGAAATATTCCAAGTATCTTTGAAAATTGGGCACTATTTTTATTAAAATGTTATGACATACAGCTTATAAGAAAGAGCATTTTGTAAAATAATTTACGTTATTGACAATTCTAACCTTCCTGTACAGTGTATTTTGAGACAGA
This sequence comes from Oxyrhabdium leporinum, assembly GCA_032468155.1. Classification (NCBI taxonomy): domain Eukaryota; kingdom Metazoa; phylum Chordata; class Lepidosauria; order Squamata; family Cyclocoridae; genus Oxyrhabdium; species Oxyrhabdium leporinum. The sequence continues at coordinate 130,979 of JANHFL010002187.1, forward strand.
CACAGTTGTCTCTAATTAATTGCAAGAGGTACCACCATATACTCTTTTAGTTGGTGATTGTGAAATTGTTTTACTACAATTGTTTATAAGTAAAAGAAGACAATTCAACTTGGGGGTTTTTTTCTAAAATTTATAAAATCCTGTTTTAAATAAGAAAAGTTGCAAAAATTGTAAATGAAATTCAACAGATCTGAAACATATTGGAACCTGTAATGTAATAAAAGCACAAAGTCACATTTAACTGAAAGCTCTTTTAGAAAGAAATGTTGGAAAGAGTCTTTAAAGCCTGTAGAACTGGACTTTGATGAATTTTAAAAAGCATCAAGTTATTTGTAAAGTAACCCAAGTAAATGGACGACCGGACACTGATCTGAGAGTATAGCTTATTTTCTTCTCATATTTCTCTATTTCAGGCATTCAATTGAATTTTTTAGTGTTTGAGAAATATGAGAAAGCTCAAATTCTCAACCCTGAACAGCAGTAGGACTGAACTTCTACCTGCAAAAATAACAAAGAGGGGAATTGTAGTTGGTGGCTCCCTACTATCAAAACCAGATTATAGTCAAACACATTTCTTGAACCTAAGAAAACACACTTTAATCAATACAAAGCAATAATAGGTAGCAGACAAAGAAAATGGGAAGATGCTCAAAACACTATTGTAACTAAATATAACAAAGAAAAAGAAAAACAGCAAAAGCCAATGTAGTTGTATAAAACTGTTAGTGACAATCTGGAAAAAAGACGACATATATAGCAGGTAATGACATTAAGTGAGGTCACTAAGGAAAAATGTGTACTAGTATTCTAGATTTGTAGAAATAATGCCAAGGAAAGAAATCAGCATGTGTTAAACCAGCAAAGAACAAGAATCAAATTAAAACACAAGAAAAAGAAACACTATCCAGTTAGTTCTTGACTTACACCATTCATTCAGCAATAGTTTGAAGTTATGATGGTGGAAATATGAACTATGGAAGTACAAGAATTATATACTCATCATAACAGTAAGTTTAGGAATTAGCACCTTATGTTTAATTCCCCTAGTTGTAGAAAACATGTATGGCAATAGTTCATCACCAAAAATACACTATTGATTTTTTAATGAAATATTTAAGGTTGGGTTTGAGAATGTACAGTGGTATTACTCACTTTTTTTGTTTATGTACACTGGATAATATTGAAGACATAAATTCATTTGTCCGGCAGGGATGAAGTACAAAGAAAGGCTGACCAAGTAATGGATGTTCCTGAAAAGAGGTGATCTAGTTAACTGTGTAAATGCATTTTTACAATACAAAATAGTTTATAGTTCACAGGTTGTCCCGTAATAATTTTTTTAAGTATATTGAATTACCCAAGATCATCTAATAACAGGGGTCCCCAACTGGGCTGCACGAGTGGTGGGCAAGAGTGTGCGCAGCTCTACTTGCATGAACGGCAGGCACTTATGTGAGTGGTAGGCACGTGTGCAAGCCATGGGCACTTGCGCTCACATGTAAAGCTCCACTTGTGCAAGTGTGCCTACCACTTGCACGGAACCATCCTGTCTCCCCCACTGGCCAGGCTGCCAAGTCGGAAAGACTGGGGACCATTGATCTAATAAGCCTGAGGCATGAATCCTAGAGTTCTGTACATATTCAGCATTATTTTGAATAAACTATCTTCATTTATTTAACTACAAAAGTACCAACATGATTAAATAACAAATCTAAATAATTATAACTGTACATAAGTTGGAACTATAATGATAATATTCACATAATACTGCATTTACCTTAAAATGTATCATCTAAATATTATTCTTAAAACATTAGTCAAATGAAAAAAATATTGAGCATTTGAACATTAAAGATGTTTAACAAAATAAGGTCATGGTAAATTCCAAATACACAACATTCTAAATCATTTTTCAAAAATATCACACAAGAAAGTAATGCCAGGACAAGGGCTGGGCAGGATATGCGTAAAATGTTAAAATAAGAATAATTACAAAAATAATTTCCAAGCTATGTTTTTTCCTTTTTATATTAGCAAAAGAATTTACAGAGATGAATAAATTTAACTCTGAATGTAAATGATTTACTGTTCTTTTTCAGGCCAGATTGACTGCTAAGTGCTAAACTAATATTGGTGTTATGGATATAGTCATAATTGGGCTTGGCAATCAGAATTTATATTTGGCTCATAAACATTTTGATTATGTTTGGTAGCACTAACAAAATAAACTTTGCTACTTTGTCACAACCCCTTTTCATGTATCTTTTTTTAACTGGACCCCCAAAAAGCATAACAGTGAGAAATATAATTTAAATGAGTAATGAGAATAAAAAAAATAACTGTGATCATATATTTAAGATGAATTTAATGTATTTAAGGTAATCTTAGCTATATGTAGGATTACTATTTTTACATTTACCAGCTTACAGCAGCATCAGACTATTGCATGTTCTTTTTCTACAAATCAAATGCTCTTTTATTTTTGGATATATAAACACACTCATTTTCATATCTAACTTATGCTATATGGAAGTGGTCAGCATATGATTTTCTATATGTTGATGAATTTCAACTCTCATCAAACATAGTCAACTTGACTAGAAATTAAAATTTTCTTACCCTACAGCTCTATATTTAAACTCTGAAACACTGAAAGATTTTGAAAACTAACAAGTCAGTCAGTGAGACAAATTTATCATCTTTAATTTTGTGCAAAACACAGTGGGACCTCTGGTCATAACCATAATTCTTGGTGATTTCTTCGTCTTCTAATGTTTCGTCTTCAGGAATTTCTAGGTCAGGGATCATGTTTGATTGCCACCCGAGTATGTGTTCGTCACCAGATTCAAACTTTTTGTGAATTTTTTGGTTGGAACCCGATTTGGTCAAGGTCAGAAGCACTTGTGATCAGAGGTTTTACTGTACAATGTAAAAATGAATTGATAAGGGTATGCAATATAGTGCAAAAATATACACTGAAACTATAACATGTACCAAACTGAAGTAGAAGAATATTAAAATTTGTTTTAAGTTCCTTTTATTTTAATCCTGTAGATCCCAACTATAAATTCATGCAAAGATATTACCATCTGTTACTCATATAAATGAACTGATGTCATTTTTCATTATGAAATAATGCCAAACTGAAAAAAACTTTACTATTGCATCAGAAAAACTTAAAACTTGTTGCAAAGACAGATTTCTGGAAAAGAGCCAAGTCTTGAAACTGGTAATACAATTTTAATTATCAAAATTACATCCATTATCTATTATTAACTATGTATTATCAAATGAATGGCAACTTGTAGTGAAAAAATAGAGAGAATTTTTCTAGTTGAGATATCCCCAACCTGACTCTTCAGGTCTTCTAAAGATACCCATACTACCACAGTAATAAGTCCATCCATCTTGATGCTGGTTGTTTTCCCTTTCTTTTCACCTTTCCTGTAATGATAGTTTTCTCTAAAGAGATAGGTCTTTTCATAATGTATCTAAAACATAATTTGTCCCTAGTCATTTGTGCCTTGAATGACAAGTCTGGATTGATTTTTGTTTCTTGGCTACCCATATATTCTCAGAATCTCCTCCAACACAAAAGTTCAAATGCATCAATAGTCTTTCTATCAAACTTCTTCAGAGACCCACTTTGCTTCTACACAGTCTCGCAGGCAAAACCATTGCTTGTACAAGACTGATCTTTGCAAGTATAGGCAGATGACAGCATCTGAATATCATTTTATGTTTTCATACCAAGCATTAGTGCGTATTTGTTTGGTGCTACTTCTTTTACTCTTAACAGTCCATCCAAAAGAGCAGAAACTAACTACCACTTCAGTATCTTCGTTGTCAAATATATCACTGGCTAATGTACCTGTTATGCGTTTGCTTTTTTTAAGATTAAATATAATCTCTTTTTTTTGGTCAAGATTTTTTTTTTAAAGAATACATCCATATTGTTACATGGACAGTGTGTCATCTGAGTTTCAATAAAATTAATACAAAAATGATATTAATACAAAAAGAAATTACTGCATTAATCAAGCTTATATGGTTCTAATGTTGTTATACATATTATATCGGTACATAGGCCTTCAT
>JANHFL010002187.1:135173-150961 GCA_032468155.1 Oxyrhabdium leporinum
ACACATATTTGTATCAACACATAATCCTTCATTCTTCAGTCATTTAATATTTGCTACACCCTTCTAATAGTAATAACCTGATTCTTGAGCATACTCAACAACATCCTTTTTCAGAATCTGATCTTAACCTTTATTTTTCACTTTAAATGTGTTCTATAAAAATATGCATAAGAGTATTCTCCCTATTTCTAATTTCTTACTCTATTCTAATCTAATTCTTAATAGAGCCAATCTTTTTAAAGGGAAAAAAAGAATATTTTACTATCTGTCGTTTCTCACCCTTGATTAAATATAATCTGATTAGTTTCCATCCATTGCTTCTTGACCTGCCTTCAGATGCTTTGACTTCCTCTTCTTTGGGGCAATCCCTTAGATACTGGAGCACTGCTATCATGTCATGCCTAGTCCTTCTTTCATTAAACTATACATACTCAATTCCAGCAATCCTTCTTCATTTGTTTTAGCCTCCAGTCCCATAATCATCTTTGTTGCTCTCCTCTGCACTCTTTCTAGTCTCAACATCTTTTTTACATTGTGGCAACCAAAGCTGAATGCAGTATTCCAAGTATGGTCTCACAAAGACAATATAAAGTGGTTTTAACATGTCAAGTGATCTTGATTCTATCGCTCTGTTAATGCAGCCTAGGATTGTGTTGGCTTATTTTGGCAGCTGCAGCACGCTGTTGGCTCATATTTAAGTGATTGTCCACTAGGACTCCAAGATCCCTCTCACAGTTACTATTATTGAGCCAGATGCCACCTATACTATCACTGTGCATTTGTTTTTCTTGACTAATTTTAGAACCCTACTTTTTCACATTGAATTTCAATCTGTTACAGAGTGCCCAATGTTCAAGACTTTCAATATTCTTCTTAAGTTTATCTTCTGCCACCTTGGTGTCATCTGCAAGCATCTATCCCCTGATCCATAAACTACTTTATTACATGCTGCTTATAATACAGGTAACTTCCCAGAATGCTTGCATTCCTTGGGAACAGATAGATTCTATGGGGCTTGGGGGAGTGGGGTGGTGGATTTCTTATGGTTGCACAATGACTCAAGGCAACCTCGTCCAATCTATATTGGCTATATTGTCCTCCAAATTTGCTGACATTGTTTAGTTAGAACTTTTACAGATTCTTCTTCGGTTGCTTGTCATATCTGTAGATATTCTATCAATTCCTGTAGCCTTTCAGTTTGGGAAAGACAGATATGCTGATGTAACTCTAGAAGATTTTGTAAATAGGAAATATTTTTCAAGATAACTTGGATGTTGACACTGTATCTTCCAGAATTTAAACTCCTTAAATCTTTGTTTGATCGCCTTTAAAATCAGTTACTATCTGTACATTGGCAACCTTAGTATATAAATTTGAATATTTATATTATTAGAATTTACTAGAATATAGTATATACCCATATATCTAGTATATACTAGAATTTATTACTGTTTATTACAAGAAGCCCCTTATTATCTGTTAGAAGAGGAACACTGGAATAAACGAGAGAAGTAAATTAATGAAATAATCATATAGATCAAGATAAACAAAGCTGTAATTAAGAATTGTCTACAATTTTTAAAAAAATAAAAACATTTCCATTAAATTCTAAGCAAGATGAAAAATCTCTGCAGAATAAGCTTCCTGATCAAATGGTTGCATAATATTAACAGGAGCAACAATACCACCTTTCAAAGTTAATAAAAAAATATTTTGTTCTTGGGGAAAATACAACTGCTCAGATGATCTTACTGAAATCAAGGTTCTAACAAACAGGACATGCCCTTTCTCTAATACTATGATACAGCTAAACAGTGTGTTGTTGTTGTTAAATTAGCAATCAGCTTCTTTCAAGCTGGCATCATTCAAATGTGTTGAAGCAAAGTTCCCTTGTCCCTAACTAGCTTGTGCTGATTGGAGATAAAGTTATTGTCTAACATGCTTAGGTGCTGCCAGGTTGGAAAAGAATGGTCTCTTCTGTTCTTGTAGAAAGAAAATAATTTGCAGGAATCAAAACATGTACAGTGTGATGGCCCGTGCTATCAGCTGTATTCCCATGTTTAGAGAAGTATTGTGTGGTAGAAAATTGGGCTGCCCTAAATATTTGATGCTGTTTCCCCCTTAAATGGCTCATCCCTTAATAATTCTTCAATATCCTTCTGTCCCTCCATGCACCAATAGCTTTTGAAATAGCTCTGGAAGTGACTCTTTATACTTTATTTTTGCCTAAACTATCTGTGAGGCTGAGAATCAACGAAACAAACAACAGCACAGGAAATGGGAAAGAAGAGTATATAAGTGATTTAAAAATTCCAAAGTACAGAACTGAAAAACAACTATATGAAATTTCTATTATTATGCATGTCAGGCAAGTTCAAGAATTCTCCCCACACACAAATGGTAAAATTTGGTTTCCATATGTCAGATTTGCGTATATGTTACAGAAAGGAAACATGACTCACACTGATCCATATACAGTAAGCACAAACTCATTTAAATAAAAAAAATAGTTATAATTTAATCTTCTTCTGAGTGAAATTGCTATTTCAGTGGATCACCTCCTGATTAATATCTATCTGAAATTTGGCTGAAGCAATCTGATATCTTGAAAAACAAAAATATTTTGTGGACAGGAATAAATATATCAAATTTGTGCTTTTCTAAAATGTAACAATTTTGTTTCTACAAAGTGGAAAATGACAAGGCTTTGTTATAATGCCTGTCCACTGTATGTTTATAAACTTGTTTCTCTAAATAATTTAATTCTCCCATTCATATTACCCCTTCCAATTTTAAACAAAAGTTTTCACTTAATTTTATTGTTCAAAATCTATGAATCTAATAGAAATTTTTAAATTAAATGATAATTTAATCTTTTACAATGCAGCAATCCAAACAGAGAAAACAAATAACAGTTCTGATATTTTAAAAAAAGTTTGTATTGATGCATGATTTGGTATCTAAAAACGTGTACTTTGAACATGTGATGGTATAAGTTTCTTTTGGCAATGTGTTAAAAAGTAATATCTAGAGAAGAGTTTATTTTTTCTGGTTTCATATCCCTTATCCTTATTTTATCTTGACTAAATACAATATTTTCACTAAATCATTTCCATAAGACATTAAAGCAAATATATAGAAATCATTCTTTTTTTTAACTTCCTGAGAAAGCGATCTTCATTTCCCCCATAACCAGACCTTTCCAATGTGGTTATATAACTTTAAAGAGTAAGCTTACAGTGAGATAATGCCTAAAATAATATGTGAAATATAATCCATGTCAAATTTCAATTAACAACAAATGTCACTTTTGGGTAATGGATACAGCAAGGTAATTAGTTCTGTATAGCTGGTATTGTATGTTTTACTTCTCTTCCCCCCAAACAGCAGGTACTTTGTTATCGGTACATTTCCTGTAACAGCACCATTTATTTTCCCTGTCATAACTGGAACTTCTCCAGTGGTAATGGCTTCTATTTTCTCCAGTGCTACATTAAACTGCCTTGGAGCATTCATCATAGCATTTATGGCCACTCCATTTCTCCTGCAGTGGAAAGGGACTGTTGTCCAAATCCTGTCTCATCCAGTTTACATGATGTAGCTTTGATGAAAATCATTCACAGAGGTATGCCAAGCTTTTATCAAGGGCAGCAGAAAATGGTTGTACTTGAACTTGCTTTTATTACCCCAAGTATCTCATCTGTTCTTCAGGCTGAGGAGTTGGGAGGGAAGGGTACTTAATTAGAATCACTGAAAATGTTAAATTATAATTTAGTTAAATTAAAATAGTCACACCTTTCATTTATTTAAACCAATAAAATAAAATGGTCACACCGACAAATTTCCAAATAGTACAATGTAGCCTCACTAATAAAGTATAAAGCAATAAATACCTGTGATTTGGATATTGTGTTTAATATATATTTAAATGTATTAGCATTTTTAGCAAATGCATAATACTGCTGGTTCATTTTCTGTTTTTGATCCACTAAGACATCTAGCAATTTTCTGTTACACAGAAATATACGGGGTGTGTGTGTGTGTGTGTGTGTGTGTGTAGATATATGTAACATTTTTTACTTGTGCACTTGCTTTTGTTTTCTATGTAGATAATGTTGCACTCATCTCAATTCAATTTCATTCCATTTCTTTTAGCCCACTTTTTTTCCAATCTATAAAGACTGTTTTGAATTTCTGTCTTCCTCAGTATTAGCTAATCTACCCAGTGGTGCGTTTCAACCGGTTTCACAACAAGTTCGGTGATCGTGCATTTCTCGCACGTGCGCAGCTTCAAAACAACCAGCTTACCTTCTATGTAGTAACACAGTAACTACAGCTGAGGCGCAGCAATCTGCTCTGCCACGTGAAGCAGCTGAGAGGATAAAGGAGAGAAAAGTGCAGGGGCAGGTGGGTGGGCCCAGCTGATCCTCAGAGCTAAATTAGCTGGCCAGCTGATTGTCGGAGATACCGGTTTGCCAATCTGAACCGGCTTAATCCCACCCCTGAATTTATCCAAGTTTGCATCATCTGCCTATCTGACATGCATTCACTTCCCTACTTTATCCAAATCATTAATAAAAATAACAAACCAAGTTTGATCCTTGAGACATCCCACTTGATACCCCTCTCCAATTATAAGAATCCATTAATATACATTCTTTGAGTAGGAGTATTGAACCATAATTAATGTATTCACTTAATTACTATGCCATCTAGCCCACACTTAACTAGCTTGTTAATCAGCATGACAAGATACTTTATCAAATGTTTTGCTAAAATCAAAATATACAGTATATGTCTATAGCATGCCCACAAACTGCTAAGGAAATTATTCCATTGAAACACGAAATAAAATTTTCCTGGCAGGTTTATTGTGGACAAAGACATTGTGGTAACTTCTGGTAATCAGCCATTCACCCGCACTTCTTGTCCAGGATTTCTCATAAACCTTCAACCAGACTATCCAGTAAGTTCTTTACTATTTCTAAATGCAATTCAATTGGTTCTAGAGATTGATCAGTCAGAGAAAATAAATATTTACTCTCAATCTTTAGTTTTGTTTGTTCTTCTTAGTTCCTTTAGACCAGTGTTTCCCAATCTCAGCAATTTTACTTTAATTCTCAGAACTCCCCAGTTAGCATGGGAATTGAAGTCCTCACATTTTAAAAGTTGCTGAGATTGAGAAATACTATTCTAGACTGTCTATGGAGATTCTTAGTCATCCAGCTTATGGTTGTCCCAAAAATGTTTTTTTTTCCAAAAGACTTTGTTTTTCCTAAACTGAACTGAAGTAGCTTTTGTATGAGAAGTGAAATGTCTTGAAAAGAAAACAGAGTCCAGTTACTTTTTGAAAAAGGACCTTTGAGACTACTGTATACTGATGAAAAACTTAAGTACAGGTGCTCTTCAACTTACAACCATAATTGAGCTCCTGGGTCATTGCCATGAATGTTAAGTGAATCCATTGTTCACTATAGGGCTTTTCCCCCCCCAGAAACTGGAAGTAAAGTCTGGTTTCTGAAAAAAAAAATCATAAATTGTGATCACATGATTTTGAGATGCTGTAAATAGCTGTAAATGTGGGCCAGTTGCTGAGCACCAAAAATGTGGTCATGTGAATGAGAGGTCAGACATCAAAACTTTGTATCTATATCGTAAGTCCCTTTTTCAAATCCATCAGAACTTTCAACAGCTGCTAAGCAACCAATCATGGTCAAAGACTACCTGTAGCACTCATATAATGCCAGGGGTTGGACAAGAGCTGCCACATGGGTTTAAAAAGGTGCATGGGAGGCTGATGCAGGTCAGGGAGGGTGTGTGGGACACAAGGTCCCTCCCTGCTCCTCCCTGTCTTCCTTCCTCCTTCCATTCCCAGAAGACAGGTAAGTAGCTGCTGCTGAGTGGGAGAGGGAGTGAGGAATTGTAAAATTGACTGGGAAACTGTCACAGAACATTGAAAATGAAGATCATGTGAACACAGCAGCAGCCTGTAGCACTAAAATAGCCACAAATTTCGCAAATTTCATGGATCCTGGATTTTGGATGCATTCTATACATTAGTCCATTTGAGGTATCTTGGTTTTAAAATTGTTGCCCTATGATGTATCATTTCTCCAAGTTAAAAGGTCACAACAAGGGGAATGTTAGTAATATATAGCTGTTTCTAAACATATTGACATAATCTGGATTGATAATATTTTTGCCAATAATACATCGAAAGAATATTTTTGTTTTTCACATTCTTCTCACGGTTCAGTCATTTTGTGACTTAGCGGTATAAGGAGCACTATTGATCTCCTCGCTGGTTTTAAGTTCCTTCTTCCATGGACATAGACATACTTCCAATCAATGGCATGTTATACCATAGGATAACATAGGCATAACAGAAATTTCCCTAGTATTCCCAAAAAGAAGGGTCCCTAAATCACACTTTCAGAAAACTGATTTTGTCACTCCAGCATTTCTAGCCAGCCAAACACTGTGGGTCCGGATTTTCCTAATCAACAGGGATTTCTGAAAGCAACTTTGGGGGCCTCAGTTTAGCACAGCCTTTGCGTACATGAGCAACTCTGACCTGTGTTCCATAGTTATTATTTCAATTTCTAATGGCTAGTAGAAGATTCATCTGCTACTTCACCTGTGATCTCACCATAACATTTTCTGCATACAAAAAGGGGAACCTAAATGCAAAATCATAGTGTATATGTACACACTAAATATTAAATATGTGATAGAATTAAAGTGATAGAATTATATTTCTCTGTGATTCATTGTGATTATCTTCTTTAATCATGTAAGAACATTTTGAGGACTATCTGTACAGTATCCTTTACAGTATCTCCCCAGTATCCTTTATAACCCAATATACTGGGGAGATTTCTTTGGTGCTTCTTGCTGTGGGTTCAGCTACTATAGCTCTTTTCCCTGTCTCCCAATGTGACTCCCGCATATGACTGATTATATGAAGGAACAGTTTACTCGTTGGTCCTTCAGTTGTCTCTGATCATTCAAGACATACTAACTCATCATTCATCCAGAATTCCAGAAATATACATTCAATATTTCTGAAGCTGTATTTCAATTAATATTATGGAGCAACATCATTATAACACCATTTTAAAAACCAAACATCTTTCTGTTACCACTACTTTAGCAATGTAATCTTTCTTAGTTTAATGACTCTTCTAATTCAAAATGAACATACTCTGTCATTACAATCCATGAGTGGTCAAAAAACAATGATGACTAAATTATTAAATGTTTAACAGTAGTTAAATAACTGAACTGTTGGAAAGATTGGTTTTTGTTCATAATTAACTGGAGCTGTACAGAACAATTGTGTCAGGCACATTGTTGTAGAAAACAAAATCCTACAAAGCAGATGAAGAAGGTAAATTATAACTCTGTAGTTTATAACAGAACAACGATTAGTAATGCTAGGAACTACTTTTCTGGAAACAGCATAAAGTATTATCAATATATACTAATAACATGATACAACTTTATATGCCTGTTACAGATATTTTTACATCATTAAATGTGCTAACTTTACTAAGTAAACCTATTGTCTTATTTTATCCACCGTTACAAGTTGTCAAAGTTATCTCTTCAACACATCTCACAACTTTAGAACATATTTTAATTTAACTTATTAAAATAATATGCAAACGTAGTAAAAAGTTGGTAACTGATTAATTTTATTTTGGCAAGTGCTGAAAAATAGATCGTCTGTTTATTTTTCAAAAATAATGAGTGCCAATTCTAATGACAAAAATTGGTCTGCCAATTTTTTCAGTTTAAACTCTGGAACTCTAGTTTTCTTTAAAAAGTGGATGAAATTATACATTTGAGTCATAATTAATAGGCACACTTCATGATAATTTTTTTTTCTTAATGTTGCTGAATCTATGCAGCACTTTTTAAGTACTTGGCAAATTTTTGCTTCTTAAGAGAAGTTCATATAATATCTCCTATAGAAAAAAGAGCACAAATAAAGAAAAGTGTAAACGAAGAGATAAAGAATTATTATACTTACCTAGTTATTCCATAATTTTTTTAATGTGAACATCGATAATTTTTAAAAATGTACTTAAAGAAAGTATGGTTCATCTTAACAAAATATTCCTGGCAGCAAAGAGCTAGATTGTATGTGAAACACTCACAAGAATTGTACTGGTAGTATAGGACAGAACAAGGTTTTTCAAACTGTTTCAGACCATGGAATCTGCTCATTTTTAAAAAAATCGCAGAATGCCTGATCCAGTGACACAAAATTGGCTATATTCAAGAGAACTTTTTTAATCCCATAATTTCTTCCATCACGCTCTTGAAGAACCACAGGATTCCTTATAGTGCAGTTTGACCAGATTCTTTATCTCTCAATTTAGTTTTTACACAGAAAAAAATGTACAAATTGGAAGTTAAGAAAATGTGTCCGTATTACAATAATACGGAAGAAAGTGAAGTAAGGATAAATTTAGATTCAAAATATAAATTAACTCAAAACATCTACTGGAAAGTGTAAAAACTAAGAATTAAAGGATTAATTTAGTCTCAGAAGTTCTTCATTAGAAACATGTAGTTTCAAGAAGGATACTGTTATTGTTTATTTTTTTTTACAATGCTTTTGTTGTATCAGGTCAAGCAAGAAAAAAATTCTGGGAATTCTTTAAAATGTTACATCATTGTAAGCTTTCCAGAGTCACTTCATGATGAGATGGGCAGCAAACAAGTTTATTAAGTAATAATAAATAATTTTAAAGATAACCAAAATGGTTATCTATAGTTATACTATAGAATAAATGTTCCACTATAAAGTATCTCTGTGTGTTTATCACTCTGTGAATATAAGTAAGGCAGACCTTGATGCACATGACTTCACCAGGAACCTTGTATGTAATGTCTTGTTAGCATCACTTTTCCAAGCAGTAAACTCTGCTGGAGAATAATCTTTGTTGAATCTATTTGAGTTTTCATGCACAAATCCCAATAGTTTATGTACATTCCTTTTCAAGCTTAGAATTTAAACATTAAGATTTACTGGACTAGAACATTCCCAGGAAAGAAACTGTAAGGATAATAATCTGCCCTACTGTCCTCCAACAACTGGCATTCAGTGGTATAGTGTACCTACATATAGATACCCTATTTTCTGTGATATCTAATAGCTATTTAAAGAGATAAACACTCCCTTGAGTTGAGACTAACCTTCCAGAGGACATAGCTGCCTCAGCATTTTGAAGAAGGGCACTTCATTCACATCAACATCACTGCAAAGCATCTCTTCAAGTTCTTTTATTATTAGCTATTGATTATTGTATCTTTCATGAACTACCAATGCCATATTTATATAATCCACAATGAAAGTACAATCTATCAGCTTTCTTATTCAGTAATTTATTAAAGCTGCTTCCTAAAGATTTTTTAAAATTATCTAGAACAAAAGCCTAGCAAAAGACATAAAATTATAAATCGGTTATGTTTTTGGTTCACCTGACAGCTCATCATGCTCTTAATGAATCAGCCATTAAATACATTTAATGTTTCTTTTTCCCTATTCTGATCTGCTAGAAAGATGAACAGATTATTTAAAGCAGGCCATGCAAGCCACAGCCATGCTTTCCAGGTACATATCTAATTCACCCAGTAAGCAATGTGTTGATATAGCTTAACGTTATCAAGACCATCAGGATTTTCATGGTATGTCAAGGATTGCAATAGCACACCTGAAACTCACCTGTGGTATAAGGAATACATTTGCCAAGGCAAAGCCAGCAATTTCCATGCTAGACAAAACTATTATGCCAAAACTGAGCAAGTGCTTTTCAATCAGGCCACAAAGACAACAGACTCATTTTCTTTGATTCAGAAAAACATGAGTAAAAGACCTAGAATTTAAACTTAGAATTCTAACATATATAGTAGGTATTGATTTTTATGTGTTGTAGATGGCACATGTCTGAGTATTTTGTTTTATTCTTGTCTGCACTAAAACAACTAGCCTAGCTTGTTACCCGTATTAGTCTCCATTATAAACAGTTCCTGAATATGAGTTAGGTATCTGGAGAGTCAAGATTTATTGCCACTTTTGGCATGAAGTCCAACACACAAGGCTCTCAGTTTGACCTTTAACCTCCCAAATAACAAACAAAAGGAAAACTTTGGGCAACAATTGCTCGGTTGAAGGTGTTTTAAAGCCTTAATTGGGATGCTGGCAAACCGCAAGCTGAAATGAACTTTGAAATTTTGTTGTTGTTGTTCTCGTCATATTTTTCCAGAATTTTAAAATGGAAACAGTAACAGAAATAGACGTATGGAAATGACTCTGAGTTAAATTACATTTATACAACTGCATCATAAATACTTGAACTTTATATTTGAAAATCTGTGGCCTCAAGAATTTTAAAAATCCACTCCTTGATTTCCAGGAGTGATACTGTAGTAGAAAGCTTCAATCAGAACAGAACAGCCCAATTTTGGATGTATTGGTACCTATGGCCTCTTCAGACTTAAGTTTCTAATTTGTTCATGGAAATATAAAATATAAATTAAAACTAGTTCAGCATATTTGTATTTTTCTCTTCCACAGTTTTGACACAGCAAATGCTTTTCCAGAAGTTCTAGCCAGTGCAATATAGCAACTGTTGATAACAATTGATCAGGCATTTAATGAGAAATCTTAACAAACATCTCTTAGGGTACACTATATACAAATCTTTCTATTAACATCCTGCAGCATGTCTAGAAAAATGTTTATGTCTATGAATAGCTGTCTACATAGATTCTTTAAGATGCAAGTGTAAGATTTAAACTTTCTCTATCATGAATGGATTCATGATAAGTAATAGCCTTGCAGGCAACAGCCTTAGCACTGTTACTTCAGAAACAGTTTTGAGTCTGCTTCTTTAAAAAAGAGTATTATGAACATCCTTGACATTTTAGAAATAATTTATTGATTTTTGCTCAACACTGCCATAAACTAAATGATGTAATGTATAGCACTGTTATACTACTAGAAAAACATGTCTTTCAGATTCTTAACCACATACTGAAAAAGAGTATCAGCTGGATTAATGTTAAAAATAGTTCTGTTTGATGCTAATTTATACACATGAGCAAAATGAGGTAGTGCTGAAATAGCTTCCAGAATCATTAGGGATATAAGCAGTAAGATGATTTTGAGGAGGCTTACCAAAAAGGATTTTTTAAATTTGCCAAAAATGAAAACATTAAACTTTCTACATGAAAAAATATTTGCCCTCCTACAAGGTCATTCATTGTCCTTGTTCAATATCTGTTTCTGAACATGCCACCTTTCATCAACCTATCAACTATATAAAATGTATCAAGGTTGGCTATGCTATTAAGCAATTATGAAACTGGTAGTCAACCCATCTGCTGGATGCTAGATTTGAAAAGTCCGTTTTGCAGTGTATAATATGAATGTGAATATATGCATGCATTCATATGCAGTGAAAGGCATGTGAATATATACATGCCTTTCTGTATATTAAACATAAGCATTATAACCAAAAACTTCCCTCTAGTCAAAGATGAATATTGCGTAATGAATTATCCTTTGGACGTTTGCAGAAATACTGCAATATTTAGGTCACTGTTTTCAGAGTGAAAAATAGGAACTGAAAACAGGAGATGGTTCTATTGGCAGCTATTCCTCAAGGGGCTCCTGGTTGAAAGGCTTAATATTTAGACTTGGTTCTAGATTTAGAACTTTGACTACCAAACCCACTAGGGTTTTCTGTGGCTTACTCAAGCACTGAAGTCTTCAAAACAGTGAACATCCTAAAAATATTTTGACAGAATTATCTGATAGAAATTTAACATATTGTTTGCATCAGTACAATCAGACTGCTTATATATACACTTTCCTCTTTTTCCCTTACAATGCTTCAGTTATTAGTTCAATGCAAAATACTTTCAGCCAAAGTAATTGGGTGTATGCCAGATGAATCCCACATATCAGTATAACTGAATCACCTTGAACCATCTTGTGTTTCAGCCTAACTGCATCTGGCATATAAAATGTGGAAATAAATAAATGAGGGATGTGCATGTCTCTGGATCTGAAGCCAAAAAATGCTTTGTAGGGGTAGCACGGGGTATGTGCCATACCTTCTGGCATTTTTCTTCAGAAGTGGCATCTTTTTCTAGACTTGCACAATACTGCACAATCTCAGGAAAGTATTTGTTTTGCACTAAGGAACTGCTGACAGCATGCCTATGCCCACTCCAAAGCATCATGTCAGCATTTCCTTAATTCAAACTTTATTTTCACGGGATCCTGCGCTAGAAAAAGATGCAGCCTCCTAAGGTGGTACATGAGACATTTGGAAATTAATGATTATCACTTTTTTCTTGAAATGGTCTGTCAAAATTGGTCTGTCAAAATTGGATTAAATCTTTCTCAGTTTACATATAAAATTTATTAACTGTTTATTATGAATGATTCTTATATTGACTGCATTACTAATTATTTGTTATTTGGACTAGTAACAATATTTTTTCTCTAAAATTCATTCTTCAAATAAATATTTCTATACAAGTGACAGAAATAGGTAACCTGTTGTGTAATCGTATCCCATGGTCCTTGCCAGAGGCGATCCCTATAGCATTCATGCACACTTTTCCATATTTCATCTAATGTTAAAGGTTTTCCATCTGTAAAAAGAAATCCATATAATTTATTGTGAGAAGTCGTTCATAACATATAATTTTTATCTTTAAAATGTACATGATTGAAAACAAACAAAATTAACAGTGATGATGACATTAATTCTTCTTAATCTAAAAGAACCACAACAATAATGTCATGATGTTTGTCTGTCTATAGACAAAGAAATTAGAATGTCCAACCTTATTAATCATTGTTTGGTAACTTGTGTAACTCTAAATGGTACAATAGCTGCCCTCAAGAAGATCCTCTGTGCAATATTGCTTATGCCCTCACTCTTAGATCAGCTTTGTTTAATAAAATAAAATTCCTGTATTGAAACAAATGTATGAGAATATTTTGATTTTTTTCCCAATAACTGTCATTATCATGGCATTTATCAGGTGTCAGAAGGACATTATACTGTGATAAATAGTCTTATTCCATTGACATTTTCATCTTCATGAAATAAACAAGATTTATTCCTCCAATTAACATTTGAATGTCATATTTAGATAGAACTCGAAATCATGTTGCCATCAGATTCAGGGTTGTTTTTTTACATACTGAAAATGGAGGACAACATTCTGTTTACTATTTAGCAGCACTAATATCAAGTGCAAAAACAATATAAGGGAAGCAAAGAGAATATTGGAAACTAACCTCTGTATAGGAAAATTGGAATATGTCACAACTAGAAAATAAGCTCAAAAGACTGGTGGATTAGCTATCAAGTTACTAATACAAAGTAAACAACCAAAACAAGTTTTTGGTGATGCTCTCTATGTCCTTTTAAATACTGCTGTTCAGAAACCTGGTCCACCAAGTTCCCAAAAACTATCTTCCATCTAGAATTTTTCCATTTTCCTTTGCCATTCTTGAGGTGCGTATGTATTTCCTTTCATTTTGTTTTAGAATTTACTTAATAATTCTGAGATGATCAAGAATTGTTCTATGGATATTTTTTCAGTTTGCAGTCTTTCTTGCTACTCACATTTCCTGTTTTGAAAAAGGCCCATTGTAGGAGTTTCCTCAAGATGTCTCCTTTGGGATTTAATTGAATCATAGGAAACTAAGGCAGTTGAAGACTGCTGGAAAGATGATTATACATTGAAAGAAAGATTGTCAACATATTCTCTTTGGCCACTTCATAAAGCAAAGTAAGTACAAGAATTTCATGAGAATTTTTTTGCAACTTTTTTTTTTGTAAGAAATTTAGAAAGCAATTTCTTTTTGATCAAATAAAAGGCAAGTGTTTAAAGCAAATGCAGAAGAATTTTTGTTGCACAGCACTAGTTTTAATAGGAAATGCTAAACATAAAAAGAGATCTGATTCCTGCTGCGAAACTTCCATTTTACATCTGTCATGACTGGCTTCCTTCCAGACATTAAGTAAAACAAATTTGCTTAGATAAATATGAGTATCTGTTATTGATATGGTAATACACAATTTCAATTTCATGTTTTAATTGCTATTCTGTTTCAAGTATTCTTTGTCTGATTGAATTGGCCCTATTCTAGACTGGAGTCTTTATAAATATAGAAAAGCAGCTATACAAATTGGTATTATTGCATTTATTGCTGATATGATTGTATGTTTGGATAAAGGCTCAATTCCTTGTCTTCAAAAGGCTAAAAGCTTGCAAAGTCTGTCCATCTGATCCTGAAACTCTTCAATGAAACAGAAGACAGAACCTATTTTCAAAGTTGCTGCCTGTTTTAATGCAAGCTGCTGCAATAGCATTACTATCACACAAATAAATCGGAAAAGAGAACTTTTATAATATAGATATATATTTTTTACTTTTTATTAAATAATAGTTTTAAAATTAATTCTAATTAGTTGGGATTTTTATTTGGAAAGAGCAAATTTGGAATGAAGTGGTAGAGTTTAAAAGAATCTTTAGATTTATATTTAACATTTCAAGAACTGTTAGATGTGGTTAAATAATAATGTTCTTATTGATTTTAATGTCTTTCAAAGCAGGAAAATGTTTCAGCAACAAGTTTATGACCTTTTAATGATAAAACTGCTGCCACAGAAGTCACTTCTACATAGAAAATTAAGACAAAAATATTTGTAATTTCATTTTCTTGCAAGAACATGTATTCATCAGTTCTGATAACTACAGTAGTAGCCAAAATTGTGGAAACCTTTTGGGAAAAGTGTATTTTTGAGGTTTGATGGCTAATAAAACCACTTTATTTTGGAGTAGAACCATAAAATTATATATCAATGGAAAGATAACTTAATCAAGAATATAATGCATTAACTTTTATGAAGGATTTGCTATTAGAATAGCAGTTATAAAGAAGAAAATGAAACGTAGAAAAAACGAGATATACAAAAATTATCACCATGTCAGTTAATACTTAGTGGGGTAACCTTTAGCATGTAACCACAACATCTTCCCATGGAGTGAACGAAGCCTTTTAGTTCTGCAACTGTTATAATGTGAAACCAAGATTGAATGATTGCTTCTATTAACTGGGTTTTATTGCTGGGTCACTTCTGACTAACCAGTTTCTTTAGTCAGCTCCATAGATTTCCAATTGGGTTAAGGTCTGGGCTATTCCCAGGCCATTCCAGCAGTGGAATATAATTATCTTGAACCACTTTTTGCACCTAGCAAAAACATGACATGGAGCTGAATTCTGTTGAAATATAAATGCTTCATTGTGTTGGAAAAGATTTTCTTCTGTCACGTAGGCACAGTCTCTTAATTCTCCTATGATCACCTTTTCCTGCCTTTACCAGCGTGGTTTTGTGGTGACTGAGTCTTCTTATACCTCTTCAAAAACTTAGAAATGCCACCTTTGGTTAAGTTTCCATTAATTTTTCTTCTAATTTTTTTTATAACTGTAGCCTTGTTCACTTAATAATACTATTTTACATCGCTTTCTGGGCGATCAGTCAGCTCTTTGTACCATTACTTTAATTTTATTATGTTTTACAAGCTCACTAAATGAAAGAACACAAAAGAATTCCAACCAACTTGATAGCGATCATATAACACCCTGACAAATGTCCTCCTCTCAGCTTCAATACATGAGATCAGTAACTGAATCCTACTGTGATCTGATTGGCTCGTTGCCAAAACAAGATGACACCTGATTG
>JANHFL010002187.1:155663-169908 GCA_032468155.1 Oxyrhabdium leporinum
AGTTTGATGGATTTGCAATAGCCCTCTGCCCCCTATTCTTCTTGGCAGGTATAACCTGTCGATGTCACTTCATGGATATCAAGTGTAGTACATATTCAAAAGTTTACGCGTTTTCCAGTCCAGGTTTTTCAGTTCAGTTATTATTGTTGTTGTTGTTGTTGTTATTATTAAGTACCTCAAGGCAGAGAACATGCCTAATATTTTGTCCCCTATTTTCCCTACAACAACTGAGTTGTTGGGCTGGGATAGACTAACCCAATTATCCAGGTGGTTTTTATGCCCAAAGCAGGCGTAGAACTGAGTCAGCTGGTTTTTTTCAACTCCTTAAACAATATTTCAAACTATTCTTCAAGTTGTCTGCAAAATTTTGAGAATTGAAGTCTATACATCTGGACAGGACTATAGTTGGGCAAAGCTATTCTAATCTGCTGATTAAAGGTAATTAACAATGGTCTTCAAGATTGAGACATTTTCTACCTTCCCAAGCAATATAAAAAAAAATTAAATAATTATATACATTAAAAAAAGCATATATAACCAACCCCTTAGTTATATTTTAAAAACTATGCACAAAACAGCTGAAATATGATTAATTTGTTTTCATCATTAAAACTTACTTAGGTATTTTTTTCTAAAAGCCCCTAACAGTGACCTTGTTAAGTCTCAAGGTCGAATATTCCATTTATGAGGATGGTCCAATATTTTTAACATTAAAAAAATAAGAAAATGATCCACAGTTAGGCTTGCTGCCAGAATTCTAAAGATCAAGTTTCTTCAGGCAGAGATGATATCATCTACCCTTAAGATACTGATACTTGCAGATACTGAAATATGTACTTGAAATGAATCATAAACCACTTATTCATATTTTTTAAAATTTTCTTGTCTGTTAAGTTCAAAATTTATGTCATTATGTATGTTTTAAATGTTTGCTTGATATAGAACACACTTACCTAAAAAACTTGCCCTAAAATAGAGAACAGGAGCTTGATAACTGCAGGAATATAGAACATGATATTCATAGCGAATCACGTCTGATACTTTAGAGACTCCAGCCTCTTGAGAATCATCCAGACTTTCCTGAAACATAATTTATACTAATAAACACAAGGCTGTGACAAGAAAACAATAGCTTATTGTATCAAATCAGTACATATATTAAATAATCAAAATTGCTGTATCATTTATTATGTATTGTATTACATCATGATACATCTATCTGGAAATTGATGGTATATTAAAAAATTGCACACACAAATACAAACACACACACGTGTCTGTGTTGAGACAGAGGGAGGGAGTGTTTAATATACTTGTGACAAAGTATTTTTTTAATAAATAAGTTCACTCACTTGTTCTAGTAATAATTAGATCCCTGGGGGTATCATTTTGTATGATTTGGGCAATGTAACTACAAGTCTCATTTTTTAAAAAAAGTTCTCTAGCTTTGTCCATATATTTATTGTCTTACTATTTAAAATGTCAAGAAGATTTCTTAGTGATATCACACTAAATATCACCATTTGTGATGACAGTTAGATTTGTGTCTCTTTCATGACCATTTAAGACTCCTTTCGAATAGCTTCCCCTTAAAATTTAGAATCCAACAACCTACTAGCTTTTGGAAGAGATATGAAGACCTGGATCTTCACTCAGGCATTCTGCTAAGGTGGAAGTTAGCCCAGCAAATGAAAATGTAAACATGGAATTACCTGAATGCTATGGCACTGTGATGGGATCTGTGATACCATTGTGGGGTTTTGTGGGTTGTTGTAGTTTTATGAATGTTGTTGTGAGCTGCCTAGGATTATCAAGTATAAAATAGAAGGATATATATGTTTTCTAAATAAATAAATACATTTGGCCAATCAGTGTCATCCACTCAGTATTACACACACAGAGATTATACAACAAATTAGAAAAAAGTCTTTTTTTTTCTTTCAGAACTCAGCTATGGACAGAACAAGCCCATCTGAGCTGAAAGCCATATGCTTGGTTTCTCTTCAACTCAATGCACTATAATTTTATACTGAAAATGCTTCATAAATGTCACATACAAAACTGAGGTAACCCATCATTATAAATTATTGTTTACTTACCACCATTCACTGAATGATGCATAGTTGTCTGTTTTAATACATCATGGTTTATAAACTACAATGTCTAACTTCCCAAAATATTTAACACTGTAAGCTGTCCAAGGTTACCTTGTAATATTATAAGCTATCTAAGGTTATTGACAGCAAATAAATTTAATTAATAAATAAATACGAAGCCAAAATCATAAAAACTATAGTAAAATGCTTACATTTATAACTAAGTCCTCCGAACTGTAACAGAAAGACATCAAACAGAAAAAAGCAGTATTGCATTGTAGCATCACAAACCTAGTCCTTTTTCTACATTTATTACAATCTAAATCATGTGGCTGTGGTCATTACTGTTCAGCTTACAAATATTTATTTTTTTATTTGTTTATACCCCACCTTTATTATTTTTACAAATAACTCAAGGCAGCAAAAACATCTAATCTTCCTTCCTTCTCCTAGTTTTCCCACAACAACAACCCTATGAGGTGAGCTGAGCTGAGAGTGAGTGACTGGCCCAAGATTACCCAGCTGGCATTCATGGCAGGACTTGAATTTACGGTCTCTTGCTTTCTTTCCTGGTGCCTTAACCACTAGACCACAGTAGCTGTGGATTGAGATGGATTGCGTCTAAAATGGTGTGGCTTATCTAAGGCTACTTAATGAATCAAACCTAAGAATCAGAGGCTTCCTTTCAGCCAATATAATATTCCTAACCTATTACATCTATAGGGTTTCTTCCAACCAAGTAAAAATTTATGGATATACGAAGGGAAAAATATTACATCAGAGTCACAGATAATTCACAGAGCCAAACTCATACAGAATTTAAAACATGTTAAACCAATGTACAATGTTCTTAAGAATAAAATTGTTCTTAAGAATAAAATTGAGCTGTGTTTATTAATTCATTATTACTAACAAGTTAGGCTAGGTAAATGTAATTGTATTATCTACTTTACTCATTACATTAAGTTGATTGTCTATCACTGACAATCTTTTGATCACTTTGAATAGTAAAGCATCCTTCTATATAATTCATCCTTCTGTATATTGGTGGTAGGTTTATAATACTATTTTTTAAAAAAAATTAAAACTATTTACTTATATACCAGCCTTGATCTTGTTGTTCACGTGCACAAGCTATATATATATATATATTACTGAACTTAAATTACTGAAATAAGAATACTTTAACAATAAACATACCACTACTAGATTAGGTTTAAATATAATGAAAAATCTACACTCTCACAGAAGTGAAACAAATATAAGGCATTCATTAAATCCTTCCCAAAGACCAGAATAACTCTTAACTGTTCAAAATATTCGCTCAGACAATTTATGACACTTTTCATCAGTTACTGACCACTTACAAATTGAAGTAATTTGCTTTGCAAACGTAAGGGTCATTTGGAAATGAAGCCATTTTATTTTTTTTGAAAACATTTATCATGGACTGAGAAAAAAGCAAATATTAGAATATACATTAGTATAATACAAACAATATATTCCCAAAATGTAAGCAGACATTCCTGCCAGAAAAAACATATGTGTTCAAACACTATATACTTCCAAGCTTGTATCCTTTATGGTTTTAAAATTTGAGATATACTTAGTAGTTAACCAACTGTAAGTAAGGGAGATCACTGTGCAGTTGTTGCTTTTATGCATGAAGACCTAAAGAGCTTAAAGAAGCAATTAAAAACCAAATAACTTAAGAATCTGTTTCAACCACAGCTGGTGCTACCTTTTCTCAGACTCTTTAAAAAACTTATTTCTTTCTGCATTACAGAACCATTTTATACTATGCCGAATTTAGTACTATATTAGAAAACTGAGATAAGAAATGTACAGGTAGTCCTCAACTTATAACCATTCATTTAGCAACCATTCAAAGTTACAATAAAGTTTATAAAACGATACTAATACTTCACATGATTTTGATTCTACGCCTCTATTTATACAACCAAGGATTGTATTAGCTTTTTTTGGTTGCTGCCAAAATACTGCTGACTTAGGTTTAAGTGATCATCCACTAAGATTCCAGGGTGCCTCTCACAGGTATTGTTTGTGAGTCAGGTTTCAACTAATCTATACTTGTACTTTTGGTTTTTACTATCCAGGTGTAAAACCTTGCTTTTCCCCTCATTAAATATCATTTTATTGGATACTGAAACAAATAATTTAAGCACAGCAAACTGCTGAATAAGTTTATACTTTCATGTAGGGATAATATCCAGTTTTACTATAGATTTTAACTATGTATTCAGAGCACAGGCTCATTAGTTTATCTTATTTCTACTTCCATAGCTATTTCTTCATCCTATAAACATACAAGAACTTCTGAATCCTCCTTAAGGCCAGTACTAATCCCTTTTTATTTGGTAAACAGTACTAACAGGATGCATGACATGATATCTAGAGTACTCATGTGTAATCCTTTGCTGTTCACTAGGGTGAATACAAAGAAGGAAGTAAAACTTTGTGTCTGCAAATGTTGATAGCATTATTTTAATCATTTTCTGACAGAAATGTCAGAAGAAATAACTCTTAATATTAATAAGTGAAAAGAATTATCAGAATTTTTAATTACACAATGATTTGTGAAGTGAATGGTAAAGTAGCCACTTATATACTGGCAAGAAAATTCTTCCTGTGCCAGGCATTCAGGTGTCCACTGGTTAGATGTTCCAAAATTATGAAAAAAAAACCTATTTACGTAACCCCTCTAATTTCCTCCCCCAAAGCTGTAATAGTATTTTGATTTTTAAACACATGACTATCTCTGCTTCAGAGGAGAGCCAGTTTAGATATAACTTTCGTTTACCCTTTGATGCTTCCTCCTCTTAGTAGTAAAATGTTTAGTAGAGACTAAACATTTTTGTTTCTGATTTTGAATTAAGCAATTTCCAATTACAATGAAACATAGCTTAAATTATATATTCAAGCAAGTCAGGATTAAGTCATGGCTTAGAATTCTGGCATAGTCAATAATTTTAGTTCATGAATGTTCAAGCTTTCATTTAATAAGTAAGCATAGTTCAAAATCAGAAACCCATGCTTTGTATTTCCTCTGTAAAGCAGAGTTTAATGAGTTTAATGTCACATTTTACTCTGATCTAGAAGCATACACAGTGTACATAGTTCACTCTTCTTTTTAAGAACAGCAGTGTTGTGCAAGCAAAAATCATATTCACAAGATGAATACAGGATTTTTGGTTAACCCCTTTACTTTTTTCAGTCTCCCACACCATAATTCATATTATTCCAAGCAGAGACGGGCTGCTCTTGCTGTAGCAAGAGGTTCGCTGGTCGCACGTGTGCATTCGCATGCATGCTCACTTCACTCACACGTGCCGCTTTGGGGCTTGTGCGAAGCTACAGGGAGGCAGCTGATGATGAAAACAACTCCGGTAAGTACAACAGGGGCGGCGCAGAGCTGACCTGAGCAGCGTGGGCGGTGGAAAGATGAGTTGTTTAGCGATACCTTAGGGCAAGAGCGGGTGGGCAAGTCCAGCCAGGGCTCAGAGCAAGAGGTTTGCCTGAACCTCCGCGACCATGCAACAGCCCACCGCTGATTCCAAGTTATCAAACATCAGCAGCAACTTCTGCTGGGTAAAAGATATAGAACATCTGGCTCTCTAGAAATTGCTAACTGAAACCTCATTCCTCTTTCACTTTTGGCTATGTTAGATAGGTCTAATGGAAACTTGAGTTCAATAACATCTACAGAGACAAATGTTATTAATTCTGTAATAGCAGAAAGAAATTCATATGAACCTGTTATAAACATTTGTGTTCTATTATATAACACAAATAAGCTGAGTTTACCTATTAACATGCATTATATGAACAATTTATTAGTATCTTCATAAATAGGGTTCTGTTTGTAGTGTTTTAATAGATGAGTTAATTTTGTGTTATCATAATTATAAACCCGAGAGATTGTCACTGATTTCAAGTAGGTTTTGAACTGTGAAAGACTGAACTTGTAAGTATAGTCTGTGATCAAAAGATTTGTAATTGTTATTCAGGGTTTAAAAACAAAATGAAACTATTTATAACTATATTTTAAAATTGCTCCAAACCAATTGACTTTTTTAGTTGTTGTTTCTTCATAGCAATATTACTTGCCGTACAGCATGGGGAAACCAATCTGGAACTGCCTGTTTTCTAAACAAATTGGGAAGTTGTCATTAGGAAGCATCTGTTTTATTACATTCAATAAAAGCATTCTTGTACTATCATATTGGAATACTAGTAGATACCAAGCTCACTGCTTCTATCTCATCTCATCTAATCTATTATGTAAAAAACCAACACTATCTAATTAGTATGCAAGGTTTTCACAAATCTCAATAACTCTTCAGTATTTTAATCCTATGTTTGCTCTCAAATGTGGAGGGATCTGCTCTTTTTAAAGCTACTTGTTAAAAATTACCTTAAAAATTAATCCAAAATACAGATTTCTGCTTTTGTAAACACAGTAATTGTACATTTTCTCAGAAAGCTGTTCAGCAAGATCCTTCAAGCGAAGTTCGATATAGTAGGAGCTGTTAATTTGGCAGCATTTCAAAAGGATCTGGAACCCAGCCAACATCAACTGGCCTAGGTTATGGAAAAACACAGTGAGGGAGAAGGCTCTTTAGAAGAAGAGGAAAGTTGCATCTTTTTCTACTCTCAAACATTGACAACACTTAATCTGAAAAGCATTTTTGAAGTGTGTGTGTGTGTGTGTGTGTGTATTACCACTCCTCTCATTGTTCTTACATTCTCTCACTGTCTCTTGTATTGCTAATCAAAGACCTTTTCAGAATTCATACTAAATTCATACTAGTCATAAAAAATTGTTCCCATTAAACAAAGAGAGAAGCAAGAGACAGACTTGTTATTAAATCATCATTTGTTTAATTATGATTTATTAAATAAATGACAATGATTGGGTTTAGTTAATATAATAAGCCAAAGCCAAACAAATCATGTTATGTCTTATTTTGTTGCTTGAATTAGTCCAAAGAGTTTCAAACATAATTAACTAAAATGTCATTCAGTAGGCTTTGGGTATGTTACCTACTCTTCCTGTTGTTTATGAGTCTGTAATTTTATTTATTTGTATAGCTGCCCATCTCACCAAAAGCAACTCTGGGCGATATGCAGCAACCAGATAAAAACACAAATATAAAAAAAAGACATATAAAAATATAGAAATATGCATTAAGAAATAAATAGCATAAAAACACATATACAAATCCCTAGGCACCGAGAGGATAAAAAATGGCCATCTCACCAATGGAGCCATCTAGCAGCTCCAGGCCTGATAAACTAACCAGGTCTTGAGGGCTTTCCACTAAGGGACAGAATTAATCCAATTTTGGGGACGAGAATGTTGTAGCAACCGAACTGGTTATTACACCGGTTGAATCCCACCACTGGGTACAAACTGTTCCATGGGAAGAGAGTTTATAAATGTGGTGCCAGTATCAATTTCCATTCCCCCATTCTGAACTCTTGATTCAGGAACTTCATACTTAGGCTGATGCCGTTGAATGTCAGGTTGTCTGTAACAAACTTGTCCATAATGAAATTATGAATGAGAGGGCAGACCTGGTGTCCATCACTGAACTGGCTGGAGAGTAGGTGGGGGGCAGTCCTCCTTCTCAGTGAGATCTATCCAGCTGAGTACTGAGTAATACATTAGCCTCAACCATACTATTGCAAGGATGGGTATAACGCCACATTTGTAGGTTGACCAGAAGTACAAGCTGGGATTGCTGCTATTTTAAAATCTCCAAGTGTTTAGTAGACCAACCAAAGCAGACATTGATACTCTAATGAACATTATTGGATTGCATTATGGCCACACACACAGGATGTTTTTAAGTAGCACTTGTCTGATAATATCTAGCAAAAAAACTACTGGTGCTACAATAAACTGACACCTAATGTGGCACAGCAAATTTTTATTTTGTGTTTCTCTCTCTCTCTCTCTCACACACAGACACATTCCAAAAATAAGTATTCATTGCTCACCACCCAAGTAAGATACAGTTATTTAGAAAATCTGGAAAAGAATACTCCTCCCAATAAATGCAGGTTTTGCATTTAGTCAGGAAATACATTCTAGACTATATGTATATAAATGAGGTGCCAACAAAAGGAACCTTCCCAACTAGAATACATATTTTTCCATTGCTTCAACATCACTAGTTACATCCCAAATTCTAGATTTCCTAAGGCTCACTTTAGCTTGAGGCAAGGTAAAGCAATACAACAAATAAACATAAGTATATTTACAATATCATACAAATACTAGATTAAAATATCTTCAATGTAAGGGATGCTATCAGGACTTGTCTACTTGGTTTGATGTTATCTGTATACTTTATTCTACCTCCCAAGTGTTCCTTATTACTGCTAAACTCCCCTTATTGCTTGCACTCACCGACTCCCATCTCCACTTGCCTAATACAATCAGCTTTGGCGGTTTGGCAGAATTTACTGAACTGAATCCAATTCTTTGCTTACTCAATAATCTGGAAACAACCAGGGAAACATATGTGCTCAATTACATACAATGTTGTAGAATCAGAACACCTTACAATACCATTGCTTTCCAATAACTGTTATTTCAAAACCATTGGGAATAATTCTTGGCACATGAACAGAATTTCCTTGAGTCTGAATACGGACCAAATAGACCAAGAAGCAAAGAAGATCGTAGGTGGATATTTCAGCTGCAGACCATGAAATCATGGCACTAAGAAAAAAAATCCAAAGATGCAAATAATACCTTAAAGAATCTTTCATCTCCTTGCATTCCTTTCAAAGTTAAATTTTCTTCCGAAAAATCCTAACAATCAGTAAAGACTATATTAATAATAAGAAGGCTTTTCAAGAACTCACTAACAGACCATTACCATGATATTATAAATACCTTACTCTTACAATTATTGCTTCTGTAAGAAGTCCTAATTCATGAACTCTTCCTGATATCTATTTTTTTGACTTTTATATCACTGTTTTAATTATATTTTTAAAAGAAATATTTTGTGCATACTATGAGGTTGAACCTATTTGCATAGTCTATTTTTGTAACAAAAAAATTATTTAATTAATTTTATTTAACTTTTAGAAGACATTTATCACAAAGGCTAGGATTTTTAATCTGTTTAAATTTTGGCTGATGGAACAAAAAAAGTATATTAACCACTGAAAGCCTGAGTAGGATTGCAATTTCTTTAAGATTCATTTGAGTGGTACAAAGAATACAAAGTTTTGTGTGCCTTAAGGGGAATAATACAAAGATTTTTTTCTTTGTTACGGAAGTGACTTTCACTTAATGCTATAGTTATCCTGCCTTTTGATCCTACTGCAATAAACATCATGGGGAAATTGTTTGCTTCCTTTCTCACACAAAAGGCACGTTCATGAATAACAATAAACCATAATTAAGTTCCAAGCACAGGCAGGAATCCCCTCTCCCATTACCTCCCTTGTTATTTGTAGAAGAATAAACTAGGCTTCAGGTTTGTTTCAGAAGATTCAAGGTTTATTATGTATAATCCAGAAATAGTGGTTTAAAATTATTTTCTAAACTAAATCTTGGGTGGTAGAAAGCAATCTAAGAAAGCCTGAGAATTTGAAAATGGTTCATTTACTAACTTCACATGACAAATTTCCAAATTACTAACTTCCCTTCTTTCCATACAGAAGAAAAAGAGACCAAGCAATGTATTCTCATTACATGCAAATTCACTCTCTAGTGCCAAAAAAATATGCTTAGATATATATATCTTTGGAACCAGAGAAAAAGCCCTACTTCTTTCTTTAAAATAGAAACTGGTAACATATAGAAATAAAAACTCTATCATCATCATTGCTATTATTATTGTAAACAGAAGTTGTATGTCTGATATATGTCTGACTACTGAAACATTCAGTAATGTTTTACCAACATTAATCAATAACTTCTTAAAACTTTATGGTCATATTTAGCAAATGTGTTTATCAATTGCTGGTTTCCTACATATTTCTAGCAATTTTTTTCAAAATAAAAGCAAAGGAATTCCCCACTGTTTACATTTTTATTTTTTGTTTTATCCTTAATAGGGAAAAGAGTAGATATCCAAACCAATCTCAGACAACTAATGTCAGACATCACAAATCAGAATGCACATTAATAAGATGATTATATTCAATCTGCCATTATGTAGAGGAAAGGGGTAATTTTTCAAAAACATACAGATTTTTCTTACACAACAGCCTTTTTTTAGTTCTCCTTAAAAATCTGAGATAATCAAGTGATAATGATAGACAGTATTTTTAGAAAGTTATAATTCAACATTTTTAATGAAAGCTATTATTAGAGTTTTTAAAAATCTAAAACTATAGTTCTGTGTATATAGTTATAGTTTGCCAGTGTATACATGATATGAAGATAAAATGGCATGGAGAAATGTAGTGAGTATGCTGATGTAAACTAGTTTTACCTTTCTTTTTTCTTTAATACCTTAGCTTACTATATCTTATTCCTGTTCTGGGCTCTGCATAAGTTGTATAAAATGGATATTTATTTACAGCATATAGTTGCCCATTTCACCCATGTGACTCTGTATAACATATATGGATTTAAAAACACAAAAACCCACAGCAAAAGCCTTGGGATTTCTTGTATGTATGCAATAAAAATCCATTTTAAAATAACTTTTGTTTTCTTGTATACAGTTAGTCCTTATTTACCAACTGCTTTATTAGTAAACATTCAAAGTTAAATGGTGAAAAAAAGGCTTTGCAGCCAATCCTCACATTTACTACAGCAGCAAATCCCACAGTCATTTATGATCACCATTCAGGTGCTTTGTAACCAGTGTGCATTTACAACTGTTGCAGCATCCTGTACTCATGTGAACCCCATTTGCATGCGTCCCAATTTTCTTGCAACAATTAATAGAAAACATGAAGTAAAACTGCAAGTCATAGCCACACAATGTCTTGTTTGATGATTGAATTGGAAGTGACATTGGAAGTCTGTCACAGTCACATTTCTCCTTAGTGGGTAGTGATGGAGTTGCCAGTCTGTCACAGTGCACACAGTGTGACTAGGTGAGACAACCTAGTAGCAAATACATCACACAGGTTTGTATTTACATATAGTGGTTTTATACCTACAAAAGCATATGTACATACAAGTACTTTGATACAGGCCTTCAACAAACAGCAATCGGCTATCAACTACATCACGGAAGCACACATGGAGAGAGAGATACGCCCTCACTGGGTCTCCTTTATAAGACAGTCTCTTAAAGTGGTAGCAGTCAAATAACCCTGCTGACTCATTGCTACCATTGCATCATCATTACAATATTACAATATTTCAACATTACAGCAGCTGGTCAGCTATTAAATCATCATTACCCTGACATAGTCCCAATTGTGATTGCTAAACGATGACGATTTGTACAGTATTTCAAGCATACATTCTTTGTATGTCATACACACACACACACACATTCTTTGATGTACAAAATGCAAGTTATTTATTTTTCTCTGATTCTTTTTAAAACTGATCTTAGGATCTCTAGCACCTCAAAAATGTAGAAAGAATGCCCTTTGTTTTAACACAAGAAACCACCAGCAACCAGAAAAATGTGGAAGGAACACCATGTTTTTACATAGGACTTCAATGGAAGAGTACAGGAGAAACCACCCCAATTCTAATCTAATATCACTAAAAAATTCACTCATTGCAAAACAGTTTTGCAAACTATTATGTGACAATACTAAATTTTCACATAAAAACTTCAATAATAGGCTAGGAATTGATCTTCAAATGTAATGTTCTTCAAATGAATAAATATTTATTCATTCTGTCACACTTACAGAGTCATAGATTGTATATCTTTTGCTTCAATCTCCTGCTAAGTTCAGGAATCACTAAACAATCTCTGGAAGTGCCCATCCTGCTTTCATTAAAAAGTTCCAACTGAGAGGAGTCTTTTACTGTTCTAAATATACTCTCTTAATGCTTAACAGTTCTTATCAGGGAAAAAATTCTCAATATTTATCCCAAATCTCCTTTTAATGTCAGGCTCTTATTCCTCTTAATATCTACATAGAGATACAGAAAATCTCTACACTCCTCTTTGCATGCAACATTCTTAGATATTTGTAGATCATTGTCATATCCTTTCTCAGTTTTCTTTTGCGATATAAACCATGCCCAATTCTTTTAACCATTCATTATAGGACTTGTCTCCAAATGCCTTATCTTTCTCATCGCTCTGTTCTGAATGTGCTCCAGCCTTTCCATTTTCCAGATTATAATCTACAGCAGGGGTCCCCAACCTCCGATCTATAGATCAGCACTGGTCCGCAGCATGCTAGAAAGTGGGCCATGCAAACAAATGAAGTCCCATTCATGGGATGCAGGCAGCACGTGAAACCATGCTCCCTCTGGTCCACGTAAAAATCTGTCTCCATGGAACCAGTCCCTGACAAAAGGTTGGGGGGCACTGATCTACAGAATAATGTGAAGCCTTTGGAGTGCAATTATTCAACCAGTTGAAATCCACTAGATTCCAATACCTTCTAGCACATATTTTTACAGTCTATAAAGATATATGCAGTCTTTGCTTACTGATGATAACTAGGACACTAGAAACACTACCTTACAAACTCTACATCATTTCAGACAAATGGTTGTCCAATCTTTTCTTAAAGTGTTGGAGCACCCATAACTTCTGGAAGCAAATTGTTCCACTGATTAATTGTTCTAACTTCAGGAAATTTCTCCTTAGTTCTAGGTTAGTTCTCTCCTTGATTAGTTTCCATTCACTGCTTTTTTTCCTGCCTTCAGGTGCTTTGGAGAATAGGTTGACCCCTTTTTCTTTGTGGCAATCCCTGAGATATTGGAACACTGCTATCATGTCACCCCTAATCCTTCTTTTCATTAAACTAGACATATCCAATTCCAGCAACTGTTCTTTGTATGTTTATGCTCCAGTCCCATAATCATCTTTGTTGCTCTTCTCTGCACTCTTTCTAGAGTCTCAATATCGTTTTTATATCATGGTAACCAAAACTGGATGTAATATTCTTGTAGTCTTATAAGAGCATTACAAAGTGGTATTAACACTTCACATGATCTTGATTCTATCACTGTATTAATGCAGCCTAGGACTGTGTTGATTTTTTTTGGCAGCTGCAGCACACCATTGTCCACGAAGACTCCAAGATCCCTCTACAGTTACTACTATTGAGCTAGCTAACACCTATTCTATACCTATGCATTTGGTTTTTCTTGCTTAAATGTAGCACCTTACTTTTCTTTATATTGAATTTAATTTTGTTAGATAGATTGTTTGTTAAATGTATATGGAACATATACACGTATCTAAGGAAATGCAGATATTTGCAATATCTTCAGAAAAAGGTTTTTAAAATAAGAAATACAAAACACACAACCTGTAATGTAAAATGAGTAGTGATCAGAGTAGTGATGGCTTATATTGCCCACAAACCTTAAAAATAGTTTGTATGGCTTTAGAGATTACATCATTTAAAAAAAAATGCCCAGTTGCATATTCCGCAAATGTTTATGTTGTAATTCTTATTCCTCCACCCACAGCAAAATTATTGTGCATGCAGCAGCTGCCTTGAACATTTTATACATGCTACAGTTCCCAAAGAACTGCAGAAATAACAGCCCATCCCTAAAAAAGAAATGTATTGAAAGAAAAGAGCAAACTATTCAAGCCCTGCTTATGAACTGGAGGAGAAATCGCATATCCCATTTACATGGTAAGCTACAATATAAAGCAAATCTCCTAAACTAATTAAGCCTCTAATCAAAGTGCTTACACTGAGAATGAAGTCCAAAATCATTATATATCTAATGTCTTTTGCCCTAAATGTGTATGCTTCCTACAGCTAAACTCAAGAACAGTTTTTAGATTTTCAACTTTTAAGTAGCTTTCTGAAACGCTGCTGGAAGCTATTTTAGAGAACACTAAATGTTGAGTTCATTGCTGAATGAGTTAAATTTATTTATTTATTTATTTATTTTTACATTTATATACAGCCCCATTCCGAAGACTCGGGGCGGTTTACAGCTTTATAAGCAATACTCTTACATCAGTATATTAATCCAATATACC
>JANHFL010002191.1:3452-18820 GCA_032468155.1 Oxyrhabdium leporinum
AAGAATGGAAAGTTTTGTTTAGAAGATACAAGCCTGTGGCCACACTAAATTCCCTAGAAGTACCAAGTTATTCGTCAATGAAGCTGGATGGCAGGAGAAAAGGAAGAACACTTTACCCATTATAAGAATAAACTACTGGAAGTTATAATGACAGCCATCGAACTGAATGGATTAAAAATGCATTCCAGGCAATGCTGAACATTAGCATTGCCCCTGGGGCAATGTATCAATATCTCACAAGTCATTTACCATTTTGCCGGTCCTTCACTTATACTATATTGCTAAGCTTGTTTGATCTGGCAAAGACTCTGTGTATTGCTCCAAGACTTCAGAGCTAAAGTAAAGCCAAGTTTAGGTAAATAAACTTAAAACAATATAGTGGAGCACACCTATACCTTGGCCTTATTTGTCAGAGAATTACAAGACAAATGACTAAAAAATGTTTATAATAGGACAATAAAACTTGTTTATTTTAGCAGGTGACATTAAATTGACTTTCACAGTAAAAAAAGTTTTGTTCACACGTTCAGTTAGATTGTGATTTATTCTGCTTTCCATTGCATTCAGTGGTAGCATTGAACACTAATTCTCGAAACAAAATCTTGACAACAGTTACTATAAAACAGAATGAACAGTTTCATTGAAGCAAAGAGAGTCACTTTCCTGTTGCTTTATAATATTGGTAGTAAATAACATTTGCATTATTTGATCCCATCTGATTTCTCTATATGTGCTTCTGATATGCGCACAACACAAAATTTCTCCCAATGGCTTCCTACCTACAGCCATACTAAGTTATATAAACCACCATGCCAGCAACATGGAAAGGAAACAATACTATTTTATAAGAAATAACAGTGTAAAACTAAGCCAAAATTTTATCACTAAGATATCTGACATGACAGGAAAATGAAGTAAAATTATATCAGCATGTACAAAGTGAGTGCATACAAAATGTTTATGAAATTTAAAAGAATTATTTTTTCCATACATGAAACTGTGGACTTCAGTGTTCTGGGCTTGTTTCAGTGTTCAGAATACCTCAAGGCAGGCATATTATGGAGGGTCTTTTCTTCTCCTGACAGCAGAGGGGAAAACTCCCTCATTTAGATCACGTGAGCTCCTGAGAAAAGGCCTCAAAGGAAGCAATAACTTTGCCTTTTTCAATTTTCTACCATTGTGTTGATTTGGTATTGGCATTTTTTCTAAATTCCTCATTTATTCTTGGATTAGCTCAAAATATGAAAAGATGTTATTAATATCAAAGAAATATGTTGAATTCAGTTAAGCCATTTCTCTGCTTATTGCACAAAAAGGTCCATAATAATTACAGCATTTTAATAAAGTATTCTTACCATAAGAGATGAAGAAACTACTGTCTTTAATAATCTCTGGAGTATTTTAAAATACATCTTAAGGCCTTAATATGCCTAGTAATATACTATTTAAAACCATCGCTTTATCCCTTCACAATATACAGTCATACTTCATCACCATTTACCCAGCTAATGAATGCCAGCAATTAGTAAAATGTAATCCCACTGCACAATCAGTTTAATGCTTTTAGCACTCAGAAAAGTAAACACCAAATTAATACTGCTCAAGCCGTATCAGATCCTACTTGGAAGCAAGCAATTATAGTTCAGCTCCTCAGGTGTAATTAAATGATTGGAATGATTTAGTTCCATAAATGCAAGTTAATTCATAAGCAAGCAACAAATATACTGGGAGTAATTACAAGAAACACTGGCAGTCTAAGCAGGGCATGCTCTTTTATACACCTGGTATAGGAAAATACTGCCCTCTCCTGGATACACACCGTGAATATCCATTCAAACAGCCACACTTAGCTAAGAAATGCAAAAGTAAGATGAGAACATGGTGGAACCTTGGAGGTTGCAAGTCATTCACTGCATGCATAAATACGCTCACCAGGTATGTTTGCCATAATCAATTGCTAGTAAGAATTACCTAGCTTACAAATAATCTGCGGTCACAAGATTTCAAGGCAGATTTGCAGAAAGGTTTTAACCCCAAAGTTCTTATTTTACTGTTTTATGCATTTTATCTATGCACATACACATGTTTTGTAAATATTGCTTTAATATTCATTTAAATATCTTGAGTATTCATTTCAGGTAGAAAGGTGGGATAATTTTATTACAATATAGCTTATCTGTGGCTAGAGAGGGTACAAGATTTACTTTGGCATGTCTGTAGAGATTCACAGTCATCCAGGTCATAGTTGTCTCAAAGGTCCTTTTTCAGAAGGCTACTAGAATGATTTTTCCTTGAGGAAGAAGAAAACATTTCACTTCTCATCCAAGAAGCTCCATCAGTTCTGATTTGGGGGGGGGGGAATGGAAGGATAGGTTTTAAACCCCCAAGTGTCCTCAACAAGTCTCAGAAAGAGTGCAATCAGATGACTGCAAAGAAATATAATCCTTCCATCCTCCCACCATCAGAACTGATGAAACTTGTTGGATGAGAAGCGAAACATTTCATTTTCTTCTTCTTCCTCAAGGAAAAAACAGTCCAGATGCTTTTTGAAAAAGCACCTTTGAGACTACTTTGGCATGTATAAAGATTGTGCTGCAAAATATATAGATTCTGCTTCTATCTAAAAAAAACCCCCTCTTTTAATCAAATATGTTACATTATCTACAATATGTTAATGTAGTTTGTCTTTAACCTACATTTTATTAAGAAATATTTTGTTTCTTTAAAATGTATTCTATTATTTTATTTCTTTAAACAGCTATCAAAGTAATATTTGAAACAGAATACATTGATAAAAAAACATGGTGGTTTTAACAGTTTTTGACAAGTAAAACAGTCTCCTAAGTCTTAATTTTCATTAGTGTATCTATATCAATAATTTATCAAAGTAATTGATAAATACTTAAA
Organism: Oxyrhabdium leporinum; assembly: GCA_032468155.1. Classification (NCBI taxonomy): domain Eukaryota; kingdom Metazoa; phylum Chordata; class Lepidosauria; order Squamata; family Cyclocoridae; genus Oxyrhabdium; species Oxyrhabdium leporinum. The sequence continues at coordinate 6,360 of JANHFL010002191.1, forward strand.
AATGTATATTACAGGAAGTTGTTCAACTTTGAACCAATGAAATAGGCCCAGACATGACATGAATGAATGAATTTTAGCTGCCTATTTAAATTCATATTAAGTTTTATTCACAAGGTTCCAGCCAATCCAATTCTAGTTGTACTTGCTACTCATTGAACCCAACATACACACATCATTACTCATGAAAAACATTCCATCTTATTCAAGTGCACTCCCTTAATTGAGTGGGATGCTCCCAGGTAAGTATAGTATTTCATTCTGCATGAATTTAGAAGGGACTAAATAATACCTAAATTTACTTTTGAGTAGTTTTTCTAAAGAATATGCTGTAATATGGCTTCAGTGTGTCTTCAGAGTGACTCATTTTGAGTTGAACCAGGTTTAAAAATCTTAATTTTAATCATTCTCAAATTTGTAGTTCCAAATGGATAATAATCTTCAGCACTAACTTTCTTTAGCAAAGTACAGATCAGCGTTAGACAGTTCTCAAACAACATGTATCATTTTGTGTTGGCGGCCTTACAGATTTTAAGTACAATGGGGACATAAACATGATAAAACATATACTCGCCAAATGCAAATAGTTAATAAAATGGCTATTTTAATAATAATAATATCCAGTTTGAGGCACAATTCTGAACTGTCAAGCTGTGTTTTAGATACTTTTCACGGATATGCTTCCGGGAACAACATAAGGTCATCTCGTTAATCATTATGTGCCCTAACATAAACAAACAGATTGGATAAAAATCTATATCTGGACCACTTCCATTGAAGAGATGAATAAAATTATTTTATTAGAAGACATATTAGTAATTTTAAAATGTAGAGCACATTTGCTTTGCCCTTTAATGTCATAGTCTTATTTTCTTATTCAAATCTTGTACACTGTAAGTTAATTGCTTTTGGAAACTACTTATTATTCATGTAAAAATTAATGTGCCAATGTCTTTAAATCCTTTTAAATGACCATTCATGCATCTTCCTCCTTTAAGTACTGATGAAAATCTCTCAAAAATATCAGTGCAAGTTGGTATTAAAAGAAAGTTTCTTTTAAAACATTCTTTTCCTGCTAACGTAAGATTTTCATATTCACTAACTTTACTTGAATTCCATTAATTTTTTAAGCTGCTTTTAATAAATTCACGAAGTAATTTTTTAGGCTCCATAGTCTGTCATTTGTGTTCCAGCTGACTCTATGAATATTAATAACGGTGTTATCCTGATTAAATAGGCTTCATAGGAAATCCCTATGAATCCTATAGCTCAGACATCTCGTTTTTCTAACTCTTTATGAATTTGGATTCAGACATTATATTGGAAGAAGTTTTTTTTTTTAAATCTAGTGGTATATTAGTATATTCTTAAGCAAAATGACTTCTCATAAATCAAACAATTAAAAGACACACACACCTATGTTTTATGGTTTCAGGATTTCTGTAAATGACAATATAATTTATTCGAATAGATCTTCGGCATTTCCAGAACAAAGGATGGGGTAGCTATTATAAAATACTGCCAATGTTTGCCCTTAGACTCACCTTAGATCATTGAGTCTCAAATCATAGGGTATTTTTTTAAGCAATTAAAAACATGTGTATAAGTAGACAGGGTATGCTTAAATACAATGCAAATATCCCCACTTTATAATTACATATATAATCCTCGACTTTTGACCATAATTGAACCCAAAATTTCCATTGCTAAGCGAGATAGTTTTTAAATGAATTCTGCCCCATTTTATGACCTTTCTTACCACAGTTGTTAAGTGAATCACTGCAGTTATTAAATTAATATGGTTGTTAAATGAATCTGTCTTCCACATTGACTTTGCTTGTCAGAAGGTCACAAAAGGTGATCACGTGATCCAGGGACACTGCAACCATCATAAATATGAGTCAGTTGCCAAGGGTTTGGATTTTGATTCCATGACCATGGGGATGCTGCAATGGTTGTTTAAGTGTGAAAAACGGTCATAAGTCACTTTTTTCAATGCTGTTGTAACTTCAAACGATCACTAAATGAACTGTTGTAAATATATATACCTATATATCAGTTATCAAATTATTCTATTGTATCAAATTATCAAACTATTATTTTAAAAGCATGAGCTTAAATAGACAGAATATGCTTAAACATAACACAAACACCCCCATTTTACAATTATTATATCAGTTATCAAATTGTTCCATAGTCACATCATTTAACAAATTAGAGATAGTTGCCGGTGTACGGCATTTATCAGACTATAAACCTTGTTCAGCAATCCTTTTGAACAAAAGCAAGGATTATTGCTATTATTTCTTTAACATTTGGAGCCTGTAAGCTTGAGGAAAACTGTACCTTTGAAGCTATCCTGGTGTTTAAGCCTGCCATATCAATTCTTAACATCTTCTTTTGAAAGGAAAACTAGTTGTTGCAATGGAGATAGTTCTCCTAGACATATTTATTTATTTTTATTTATTAAATTTAGTTGCCTCCCATCCTGTAATGAAATATATGAAATAATGGGAACACATATTGACATTTGGTAAATATGTGTACCACCAGAGCTCTGTGATTCATAGAGAACAGGTTTGGGTCTTGAGAGGACTGCTTTTCAGTGATCTAATCTTCCTACTGAAATATTTCCACAAGATGGTGCTCATCACATAAAGGTAGCTCTGTATTCCTAAGGGCTCCCTCTTGTCCTCTGGGCTGATTCATATTTATACAAACTGCAGGGCAGGATGGGAGAATCACACAAAGATGATAGCATGATTAAAGGTTTGAAGATGATACGAGAATGTTGACTTTATTATTTATTAAATAGATTTATATGGCCACCCAACTCACATATGGTGACCCTGGGTGGTGCACAGCATTAAAAATCAATAATCTAAAACCCCCAGAAACCTCCTCCCCTCCAATTGATGATACCAAGCTCCGCTTATTTTGGTATCTAACTCCAAGAAAACGATTGAAAACTTGATTGCACTAGGGATACGTTAGTCAGCTAAACTAGTTCTCTAAGGTGATTAGGGCTTGGTTTTGTGATAGCATCTGGGATGAGTTGGATTATGTTAGCCTTGAGGGTGGTTGGTTCTATGGGCGTAGCTATCTGTGTTTTAGATCCATGCACCTCCTGGTTGAGCTCTCTAGGTAGAGGGTATGAAGACACATCCATGCCATAGTGAGTGCATCCTTGTGAGAAGGGACAATTCCATCAGCTTTGATAGAGGGAGCAGAACTATCTGCATATTCAACAAACCATCACTGACTTACAGTTTCAAGGCTCCTGACATAAGTGAATTATCTAGACAACTTCTAATCAGGTTTTAGGCTGGGATACAGTACTGAGACATTAGTCACTTTTGTGAATGACCTGTGGCAGGTTCAGGATGGGGGCATCCCTCCCTGCTCATCTTATTCTGAGTAGTATAAACTTAAATTGGATTTTTCTACCAGAGATGAATAAAATGGAAATGAAATAAGAGTAGAGTGAGGCATATTAGGAAAAAGCATTCTAGCGACATTAATCAGCAAGACAGTTCCCTGGATTATGGGAAATTGTTCAGTGAAAAATTCTGTTTGTGGTTGTTGTTGAAGTAAGCAGGAATTGGAGAAAATCAGCTAATTATAGGCTTAGGGACCAACTCAGGAAAACTGGTCGATTTCTATAAATGGAATAGAATGATGCTGTTTTTGCATCTGCATCATTTCTTTCAACAAAAGCCACAGTCAGATCTATCACATGAGAAATGAATAGGACATGCATAATCATTCTCCCTATTATATATTTAGTGATTTGTATAAATCAACAATTTGCTGAAATTCAAGGCAAAACAGTTATAGAATAGCGAAAATTAGCTGTCAAAATTAAGCATCACCATGAGACAGAAAAAAGTATGTGTGTGTGTGCATGTATACATATACATGCATATACACATACACACACACACACACACGTACATAAAGTCACATACATTTCTATCTACAAAGTTAAAACACCACTATAGATACATATGAGTACTTTTTAATAAAATACCTTGTTGCATTTTTAAAGGTTTGGCTCAATACATGTAGTCCTTGATTATGGATTGCTTCATTTTGCAACCAATCCTCACATTTATGACCATCGCAGCATATCAAGGTCATGTGATCACATTTTAGGAGCTTTGCAACTGGTGAGTATTTATGACTGCTACCATGTTCTGCGGTCATACAACCACCAGTCACATCTTCCCAACCAGCTTGTAACATGCAGTTAATGAAGAATGTGGAAATAAAATTGAAAGATGTAGTCACATAATGTTTTGCTTAACAAATGAGGTGATGGAATAAATCCATCACAATCATATAATTTTCCACTTAAAAATTGCAGCGCTTAGCGATAGAATTGCTGCTCCCAATTGTGGTTGCTAAGGGAGGTCTATTTGTAATGACTGCTGTAACTACTGTTTCAGAGCTGAGTCTCTCAGTAGCACAGTAGTTATAGCATTTGGTAGATATGCAAGATATCCGGGTTTAAAACTTAGCAGTAATATTTTAATTATCTATTTCTTTACTTGCAATAGTCATTCTACTGCTTTTTTTTTATAAGTTCACTGGTGCATCATTTCATTACTTTTCCTGATATTTGATCTGGAAAAAGAAAAAAAAACTCTAGCATTTCAATGGTGCACTAGTGGATTTATTAAAAAAAAAACAAAAAAACAGAAGAACAGAAAAGTAGGTAACTCAATGAAAGAAAGAAAATATTTTTAAAAAAATGGTGATTTTCCAACCAGTGACACTTGGCACATCAAGCACCGGTTAAAACAAATATGCTACTGGAATATAGTTGGCAACAGTAGCTGCAGATGAACAGATTTGAGAGCTGCAGGGAGTGACTACCAACCCAGGTGAGGGGGCATCCTGCCAGAGGATTTAAGGGACAGATGTTTGCCTACAAGAAAAGCACAGCAGTCAAAGTGCAGTGACACCCGAGCTTCCAAAAGCCAGAAAACATTACTTTTAGCATGGAGTAGGAAAACATAGGAAGAGATCACATTCACTGTGGGCTAGTAGAGGATAATGACATCCATTCTGCCCTCCAGAAACAGTTGGTGGCCCATTACTTAGGATAGAGCACAACAACCCGAGAAGTACTCATGTCCTTCAACTTCAGGAATATCAACGTAAGAACAAGCTGTATTAAGATATAGTATTATTAATAGCACAAATGGAAAAAGAAGATAGAGAAATGGAAAAAGTATTAATCTAAGGCAGAGGAGTCCAACTGGCAACTTTAAGACCTGTGGACTTCAACTCCCAAAATACCCCAGCCAACTGGCTGAGGAATTCTAAGAATTGAAGTCCACAGGTCTTAAAGATGCCAAGGTTGGACATCCCTGATCTAAGATCAATGTTTAACATTTTAAAGTTGCTCAAAATCTATACTATTTGACATTTGATTAAGAGCATAAGCAAAAAAAAGTATATTTTGTTTGAACACATAACAAAATTTGAATTATTTGTGACCTATAGAAAATTAATTTTCTCTCTCTCCTTAAAGAGAAATAAGCGCTCTGTCTCTCTCTCTCTCCATATATGTGTGTGTGTGTGTGTGTGTGAGTGAGAGAGGGTGAAGGTTCATTCTCTGAGCTTGTGGGTTGATTTCCAAACATTTCCTTACCAGACTAGGTAACATCTTCAGCGAAGTTTAGAGAAGTTTAGAGGATGATAAATATCGATCTAGTGCCTAATTCTTTTTCTTCATCTTGATCACATAACCATCTTAGCACATCACTTGTTTTAGAGAGGGAGAATTATGGCTGAGCAGATATTCCTGGTTTACATTTTTCATAATCTTTGATGATTGGCTAGCAGGCTGGAGATGATGGGATTCAAAGTCATATCTAGATGGATGAGTCTCTGGTTTATAGTGATCCTGTTTCTTTCCCACAGACGGTTCTTCATATCAACCTGAGGCAAGATGCTTTAAGCATATCTTCAGAAGACATTCAGCTGAACCAAAGAGTTTAAAATAGGTGTAATGCTGATATATTTTGGATTCACTCTGCCCCCACCACTCTATTTCCATTATATATGTTAAATAGTAATTATTCATTTATGAACCTCTAAATCTGGCTAAGCACCAAATCATGATTTGGGTTTCCTCTATGGATTATGTATATATGAATAGTGTTTTATGTTAAATGTGCAAGGTAGAAAGCCAAGACTGCAAAATCCAGCCCCTATTTTCCTAATGTTAAGTCAGAAACCAGGATCTTTGAAATTATCCTGAAACGTTTTGCCCAAGGCCAAACTAAACTAAATCACTTAATCTACGAGGCAACTGCATATAAAAGCATAGCTACCTTATAGAATAGTTTCCCCAGGAAACAAACAGTTTGTTTTCTTAACACCCATATTTGTGCCAAGTTTTGATATCATGACAAAGTCCTTCACAAAAGGATTTGCATTTCCTCAGAATTATTTTTTTTTAAATGCTGGCAAATCAAAAGGTCAATCATGAAATCAACAAAAGTTCAACAAATCTATAAAAAACAGCATGAGAAATTCCTATTACATTAAGAATAAAAATAAAAGTTAAGTAATTTATCACTACTTTAAAACAAATATTTAATATTTCAACGACGTGAATACCATCTCCACCTCTACCTTATAACAGGCTTAGGCACAGGCTCTCATAAAACCCCCCCGATAATTGTTAGATTTTTTTTCTTCATGTTCCTCTCATGCTATTTCATTACCTCAACCACCAACAAAAAACTTCAACTTTCTTTTGTTATTGTTGTTGTTGTCAATTACATTTCCATTCTTGGTTTCTCCTTGTCCAAAACTCATATTAAAGAATGACTTGTCTTTATTTGCATAGTGTTGGCTTGCATACTGGTAGCTTCCTTTCATGGAGGCAGGTAATGTGATCATTATCACAAGTTCCTTTTTCCCCATGTAAGATGACTACCTCACAGATTGTACAGGCTGCTACTGAGAAGCATTCAAAACCTTAAACAACTGCAAAATATTATAGTTAGCTATCAGCTTTGGCATGTCCCAGAGATAATGTTAAATTTTCATTAGCAGGTAGGTAGCTTCATTCAAAGTGCTTGCAATTTCCTTTGAATATCCTGGTTCTATACTTCTAGTCTAGGCTCTAAATACTATCATTTCACACATAATTCTATTTATCCACATATAATTTTTATTCATAATCTGCTTCCCAAATCAGAAGTAGATGGTGGGCATGCATTGTTCCTTCTTTTGCAAATCTGTACAGGTAGTCCTCAACTTACAATAGTTTATTTAGTGACCGTTCAAAGTTACAATGGTATTCAAAAAAGTGATTTATGACTGGTTTTTATACTTAAGACCATTGCAGTATCCCTATGATCACATGATCAAAATTCAGATGCTTGGTAGTATCCCAGGGTCATGTAATCACCTTTTGCAATCTTCTGACAAGCAAAGTCAATAGGGAAGCCAGCTTCACTTAACAACTGTGTTACTAATTTAACAACTGCAGTGATTCACTTAACAGCTGTGGCAAGAAAAGGGGCAAAACTCACTTAATAACTGTCTCACTTAGCAACACAGATTTTGAGCTCAATTGCAGTCATGAGGACTATCTATATTAAATTCCTTCACTTCACTAGTTGAAACGATCCTAGTTAAAGTTAAATTCCTAGCCTACCCAAATCTAATGGCAAGTGGTCTGTAAAACTATCATAATATATGATCAATAATATGTGCTACCTTGCAGATTTACAGCTGAAGCAATCTGAATTTTAATAGTTTGGCAATTTTTAAAATTACATTAATTGTAAATTGTACTTTTAAAAATGAATTAAAGCTTACTAAATTAGCTATTTTAATAGGGACATACAACTTTTAAAAGCTTAAAAGGCAATTTGATTTTACATTTTAAACTAAGTTTAAATCAAATCAGTAAGTCAAATTAAGTCATCTAATTGAATTGGATTGAGAAGAATTGTTTTGGGCTATTTTCATACTTCACACATAGACATTAATACTTTTTTAATAAATGAATTTATACACCTATATTAAAATGGATCAAAATAGGGGTCTGAACAGAATTAGAAGGTAAATTCCTTCATACTGACTTAATAATGTGTATAGCAGTGGCCCCCAACCTTTTGGGTATCAGGGACCAGTTCCGGGGAGAGGTTTTTCTACAGACAGGAGGGGGCATGGTTTTCCATGCTACCTGCATCCTGTGGGCTTGTTTGCGTGGCCCGGGTTCTGGCATGCCGCAGACCAATGCTGGTCCACAGACTGGGGGTCAGGGACCCCTGGTGTATAGGATCTTGCCAGATTTTTCCATCCTTTTTATTTTGTGTATTATTATTGTATATGGGTGTGTTTGATGACAGCCAATCTGTTCAAGCAGTTCAAGTACCAGGTTAGAAACCAGAAGACTGAGTTTTAGTCCGACCATATGGATGAAAATTGGCTAGTTGACTTCGCCAATCACTTTTTCTCTCCAGCCCACTATATCAGGATCAGATGATAAACCGATCATTCAGTTCCTGTTGCAACCAAAGGACTAGCAAGAAAAAAAAATCAATGATGGTTCAGAGAGCTCATAGTGTTTTATTTTATTTTTTTAAAAGCACAAATATTTAGAAAGAATTTAAGAGGGCCGAGATTATAGGTAGTCCTTAACTTACTATAGGTAGTCAAAAGTACTATAGTAGTATAGGTTCTATAGGTAGTTAAAAAGTTAGATTAGAAATTTCTTTCTAGCATGGTTTCACTGAAAACTATGAAGAGCGCAAACACAGAGAATGTCTATATCAAAAATCTCAACCAACTGCAGGATGAGCAGACATTGTTGTAAAAAGTAAGGCACCTCACAAATGTGCTTGAATCTTTCAACTCTCTATTTGAAGTTTAGGAAAGGGGTTTTAGTTCAGTGATGGTGAATGTGTGTTGCATACAGGTGTTTCCAGTTTTAGCTTTTAGACAAATCCAAATATACCTTTTCTACATACAAGATAGAACCATCTTCCTCCATCAGAATGGTCAGTGAAGCCTGGAGCAAAAATCTGAAAAGACCAGCTGTAAACTGAGGTTTGAGAAACTTGTTTCTGCATAAATTTGCTTTCAGTATTCAAACGACAATGGGTTAAATAAGAGCTCATCCCCACTACTCAGAAGAATCCTCCAAAAAGACACTAAAGAACATGAAACACAGGCACACCATAGACGACATAATTTCTGTTACTGATACATGAAATAATTCCAGCTGAGTGGCAAGATTTGGATATTGAGGTTAATCAATGGACCGCTTTGCAGCCCTTGACATTTAGAGACATATGAGAAGGAAAGGCAAACACACAAAAGGTGTGTGGGTGTCTATTCATACCTGCTGAAAGACAAATGAAAATGGCTGAAAGACTAGACGAGCCATCTTTTACCTATTAACTTGAATAGGAAACCTTAAGATTCCAGTAGTAATTGAAAGGACAAGCAAACCCTAAACCATTAAGATGTAGTATTACCAAGGAAAAAATAGCGGAAAAGGATCAAATATCAAGGAGGAGACTTATGATAGCTTTCTCACAATAGAAATATTAATAACAATGATTCTTCAAGTACATTTCTCTAACATGACTGCTCGTCCTATTATAAAATTTCACACAGGAAAATAGAATACTTGTGACTGTATGCAAAATATCTTTTTCAGCATATGAAACAGATAAATGGGACAGGAGAGAGGAGAATAGAGTCATAATTCTATTATTTAGTAACCTTCAGAGATGATAGTATCACTTCAAATCCCTAAAAACAGACTAGAGACAAATATTAGCCTTATCAGAACAGCAAAGGAATGGATCAGATTACATTTCAAGGAGAAAGCTGTATTTTAATTAGTACTCTGTGGTGCCTTTACACAGCAGTCACCTTCAATGCAGTTATGGAGTATCAGACATTTCCACAATCATTTTTACTTTTTAACCACACAATCTAGAAAAGAAAATCTTTCCTGATGGTACCTAGTGTTGTAAGATTCACAGACATTGCTTGTCTTGACCTCACCTCAGAACCCACTGAATATACTTGCAGTGACTATAACTGACCTTTGAAAAACTTCCAAACAAATAGCAATATTCAAACCTTGAATTTTAAGATGTGAAAAATACTAGACTGTCAAGTCAAAAGAATCATAAATTGGAAACTTTGAATCACCCAAATTTCCTGAGTAACTAGGCTGAAAGGAAGGAGCTTTTGCTATAGCTTGTAAACTTCTAGGCATTACACAAAGAGCAGAATGGACCAATAATTAAGGACAGGATAAACAGGTTAAAAATAGAAATATTTTTTTTCTTTTGCAATCAAGTGATATGGACAATGAAAGTTTCCAAGAATATGAATAGAAAACTGTGTTTTGTTTAGCCTGTTCATAAATAAACCGAATTTTATATTCTTATGATTCCCCTCCAGGTAGAAAGCTTTCATGGATCATTGTCCCTCTGCAAAATAAGACAATGAGGAACGATATTTGGTTCTGCCCCATCATATATACTTAGAGCTGGGGTCCCCAACCTCTGGGATGTAGACTAGTACTGGTCTGTGGCTTGTTAGGAACTGGGCTGTGCCCACACCGGAAGAGCAAACGAAGTTTCATCTGTGTATGCACAAGGTTGTGTGTGAAATGATTCCCCCCCACACCCGGGTACGTGGAAAAATTGTTTTCCACAAAACCGGTCCCTGGAAAGTTTGCTTAAGACAATCTAAAGCAAATTTTTCAACATGCATTACAGAAGTTGTATTAAACAAGATGCAAATTAGGGCAACATTTGGGCTTGGGGACTACAGAAGAATATCATCGAAAGGATGCAACAACGCAAAAATATACTGGCCAATTTTAAAGGCAAAAATAGGTATGGGATGCAAATTGTTCCGTTCTCCTAACCCCAGCAGCCTGAAATGTCACCACCATCAAATTGATTCAGGTCAGGGGTTCTGAAAGACAACAGATGAAGAGGGGTGGGGGTTCCCCCATTATACAGAGTTTAGGTATTTTACTTACTCTGGACAGAAGTTTTGCTTCTTTCCTCTTTCTTTTCACACTCAACATGATTCCACATGAAGATGGAGTTATTATATTAAAAAATAAAAAAATTACAGAAAAACCCCATGATTCAAACAAAGCAAATCTTCAATGTCAGCATTTATATTACCAGGGCTTATTATATAGCCTAGAATAAAGCTTTTTTGTTCTCAAATATGGAAATACATTCAATAGATTTACTATATCAATCTCTTGGGTAATGCTTATGAAATGTATATAAATAGGACACCATATAACACAGACAAGACTAATTTTATGTTCACCTTGCTTAGTGCACGAGGCTTATTATTTTTTCATTTCTTGAACTATGTCTTAGAATGAGTTGCATGAATACCAAACTATACTGACCATTCTCATCCACCAATTATTTTTATATATATAGACCTAAATAAATGGCTTTCCACATTCTGACCTTGGCATCCATGCATAAATCATAGTTATCTGATTTATATGGGGAGCTTCAAATTCTTATTTAATCAATACATAAAGCAATTACATTATGTTTTCTCTCTATAATCAGTCGTGTTGTATGCTCCAAATTTAAATTAAATTCAAAATTAATATCATTTATGATTTATTTTTTGAGTTTTGAATCTAAGGATTCAACCTCATATTGCTGATTTTTAGCAAAGCACGTGGCTCTCTCTTGGAATTTCTGTTAAAGGGATATGCTAATTAACAAATATATTTTCCAAGTTTCCCATTTTTTTCAAACAAAATATTTAAAAAGACTTTGTTGCAATGTAAGGAAAGATTAATGCTTGATTTGGAGTTGTCCACTATTGTGCATAGGTTTTGTTGCATACCTATGCTATGAAGCGGTTGATTGGTAAGAGTAGGTTGCAGATGGCTGCAAATAGGCCAATGTGCACACCTTCCAAACCCCAATGGCACATTGTGCAGAGGTGTGCATGCTGCGTGCTGATTCGTTGATCCAATTTCCTGTTCTATCTATGCTGTTTGAGTGCCCCCGAAGCAGAACAATACATATGCAGAAATATAAATGCAACAGTTATTCAACCATTCCTGATTGACAGACGCATATGTTCCCTGAGGTGCAGTGATGGAAAAGTCTAATTCAGGCTTAGGAGCAATTCATTATGTGGCAGACCAGTGATTCAATATTTCCAATGCTTTGAAAATAAGGCATCACAACACAATATTTTGTTGATTTTTAACTGCTGCTCTGCATTATTATTTTTTAAATAGCAAATTTATATTTTATATTGATACGATACAATTAGTCCTGTACATAACCAGTGGTGAAATCTAAAATTTTTCATTACCGGTTCTGTGGCTTGGTGGGCGTGGCTTGGTGATCATGTGACTGGGTGGGCGTGGCTCACAAAATTACACAACCAAACTCACAAAATTACAC
>JANHFL010002191.1:18920-34686 GCA_032468155.1 Oxyrhabdium leporinum
CCCTACCCCATCAAGGTATGAAATTTAGCAACATAAAATCTCACAGCCACACATTTCAAAACATAAAGCTATAAATGGGTTACATACATTTGCTTGCAAGCATAAAGTTTGCTAGCAAGCAAACTCACAAAATTAACGTACAACACACACCATTGTAAATATTTGTTTTTTTTTAATTTAAAAAGAGCAACTTTATCCCAAATCAGGCAAAGCAGGCAGACAGATTGAGTTGCTCACAGCTAGCTAGGCCGCATGTGGACGCAGCGCCGGAAGTGGAGTGAAGCAAGCGGCGGCAGGCAAGCTCCGGGGAGCGTGGGGGGGGGAGGCTAGCTAGGCCGCACAGGGATGCACCAGGTGGGAAGGGACAGGGAGGCAAGGGGCAGCAGCGGCTTACTTACCCAGGCAGTCAGGCAGATCAGGAGCAGTTGGGGCATAGGCATGTCCTCATGGGAAGGCAGACAGAAACACTGTGGTGACTAACTGCTTGGTAAAGTATATAGGCTGCTAACTTATGCTGGGGTGGGGAAGCGAGATGAAGAGTGATTGGGCGGGCAAGGGCGAGCGGGATGAGCAGGGGGCGGGGTGAGCGGTGACCGGGTGGGCAGGGCCAACCAGAGGTGATATTTGCCAGTTCTCCGAACCAATCAAAATTTTCCCTACCGGTTCGTGTGAACCGGTGCGAATCGGCTAGATTTCACCTCTGTTCATAACCTAATGGTTTTTTGAAGTATACAATATAAAAAGGTTTGAAATTAATACATAGATCTTGACATAGATTATGGTAATAAAAAGTACTTCCAGTCAAATTTGTACAATCTGAATCTTTTATTTTCATAATTACACTCAAAAAGAGAAAAAGCTTCCAGCTGGTATATCATTTTGCAGGAAATTTTGCAGGACAGTCTTCCAAATATAGTAGATTACACCTCTCATATTTAATTATGTATTACTTTACTAATACCACTCTATTTAACAATGGCTCTTTGCATACAAAAATCAAAATCAAAACTATAGCACAACAAATACAAACAGCAAAAAAAAAGATGAAAAAAACTATAAACCCCTCACGCAGGAAGTCTATACCCCATCTGGGCCCACAACCTGATTAAAAAAAGAGGTGTTCAAGGCACATTTATAGAAAAGTGCTATTGGGGGATATTTGAAACTCTAGGGGAATTTTGTTCCACAACATACCTTCTACATCTCATTCAGATGACAGGGGACAACCAATACCTTGAACTGCACCCATCAGCCTGCTGGTAATCTGGAAAGCTCACATAGCAAAGATATGAAGCACATCATTACATGCCCATAACTACTGATGACGCCTTTATTTTTGTAGTCCAATCACCTTCTGTACATGATGACACAATGGTTTGAAGAAAATGACAGTTTGTAGTTTAATGCTTCTGAAAGGTCCAGGTTGGTTAAGGCTGCCAATATAACAACTGTACCATATCAATGACCCATAACTGATTTCATGCTCTGGGAAAAAAATGTTTTGAGGTATAGTCATTGACTTCTATCCACATCCATAGATGCTTAACTGGAGGAACTCTAAACATGTCTTTAACTGAAGAAACTCTGAAAATGAATAGGCAGATAAACAGGTGGTGTAATTCTACCCTCAATGGAAAATTATGAAGTTGTTGGTAGTTTGACAAGACAAAGTGCAATCCTGAATGAAACTATTAGGCTTGAAGAAATAAAATGAAGATGATGACAGATAGGTTACTGAACATGACAGGATGCCATTGGTTTCAAACAGGATGTCTAAAAGGATTCGCTAAGCACAACTTTTCTATTACCCTCAATCCATTAAAGCAGTAAAATTTTAACAGAGCTAGTTTAACAAGGCTAGTTTTAATTGTTGCCATTTAAATATAATAAAAAGAGGCACCATAACCTCTCAATAGGGGCAAAATATCAGATCCATTGGAGAGAAAATACTGCATTACCCAAAAGGAAGGAAATCTCTAAATTAAGATGATCCTCCCACTCCAAAAACAAATATGGACATAAAAAAGAAATGCACTTGAAAATCTGATGTAATGCACACTTGATATTTGGCCCAATGCCCAAAAGATAAGAAAAGTGGGCATTGCATCAGATTTTTGAGTACATTTCTTTTTTATTCTTCTCATTCAATCTCCAGTTGAAAACATCCTGGAGATGTTTTCCACCCCCACCCTCCCAATAAAAATGTATTTTATCACACTTGATTTTATGTATGTATACGTATGTATTTCCCAAAAGCCACAAGGAGGCCAATTTCTTGAAAAAATAAAGATACCCAGTTTATTAAATTAAGTGGTTAATTGTTTTCTTAATCTTAATCTTAATTGTTTCTAACCATTGCTTCTAAACACAGACATTGACAAGTTGGAGTAAGAAAAAAGCTGTTTCCTGAAGGGAAGAAAACACTAAGATAGAGAGAACAAAATTGGTGATGAGCAGAAGAAAGAAATGAATGCAGGAAAACTATTTAGAACAGACGTGTCCAACCCAAGGCCCACGGGCTGCATGTGGCCCTAGACACCCAGTAATGCAGCCCCACAAGAATGTAAACTTTTAACATTATTATGTGATTTATATGCATTAACAGTGTTATATATTTTATATGCGACTAAAATAATTCCTCCTCACTCAATGCGGCCCAGGCAAGCTAAAAGGTTTCCATGATTTAGGAATTCCATTAAAGGTTAAGTAAACCAAGTAAACACCCTTTCTCAAATTACTAAACTTCAAGCTGAGCCTTGAGGAAATCCAGGTTTTTCTATGGAAACACCATATAATTCAGCAACATGCATGCAAAAAGTTTTCATTGTAATGCTGTGAGGGCCATCTTGCCTCTTTTGACCCTGCTTGTGAATACCACCATAAATAATCTTAGTATTGTTTTTCTACTACGATTTTGCCAAAAGGAAGACCTAAAGCTCAAACTTTAGTTATAGTGTAACTAAGCAGCACAACATTGCTGCATATGTTGACTTAGTTCTAAGTTCCACAGAATTCAACAGGACTTAGGTATATAAACAAAGCAAAAACATATTTCAAAAGAATATCTTTTGGGAGAGACACATCAACTCTAAAGGCTCTCAAGGAAAGCTGATAATATTTATGATCCTTAAGCAAAACGTCCTATGCTGTGAAAAGTGTCCATTGATATGCCTCCCAGAAATTGGCATGGCTCATATTTCCAGTGGTTCCGGTCTGAAATATCCATTTGAAGAACCTCCTAGACAAGGTCTGGTTGGCATGAGTTGTACAAGCTTTGGACATAACATGTGATCAACCACTCAATCTTCTGATTCTGATTAGTGGTGCTATTTTAATTTCCAAATGATACAGTCTATCGAGCAGCACATCCAGTGCAGAATGGATATGGTAGACAGCCCTTCTAAATAGCATTAATTCTTGCCATCTTGTCAAACGAGTATTATTTCAGACGTATAAAGAAACACATCTCTGTTTCATTTATAATAGTAAATATATGAATCAGCTTCTCAACCATATACCCTCCAGATTAGAAATTATATATCTCAAATTCCAAAAGCCTAACTGGAAAAAGCTGATTTGAAATACAATACTTTCATAATCATCACACACATTTGGATAAACTTAATATTAAGAAATGTATTATGGCTAGAGTTAAGGAAGTTTGCAAACCACTGAAATTCAAACAAAAAACAAAACAGATGTTACAAATATTAAATAGTATCTTTCCTGTTTAAACATGTTCAAAAACACAACTGAAAAGGAAAGAAACCAAGAATCAAAAAAGAAATAGAAAAGAGAGTTGCAAGCTATATAAACTGAATATCAATTTTCAAAGTAACATTAGATTAGTACTGCATATAAAAATGTTCCTATATGGATTGAGCACTTTAAAATCCTTACCACAATGCCAAATTCTGGGCATCAAACAATTTTGGAAAACGGTGGACAATAAAGCTAACAGCCTTCATACTCTGAAGTCTCTGATTGATGCCAATTTTATGTCTTGCTACATCTCATGCCATTCCAACCCACAGAAAGGGATGGTTCTATATCCAGTAAGAGAGATGCAGATAAATTATATTCTGAAAGTGAAATTGCTCTCACATAGTAATTTTTACTTAATAATATTTGGCAGCATGTTGTCAAATACATAAAGTGCAACTGTTTACTTTCTGAGGAAAGTTTGCACTAAAGAAAAATATCTTAGGCTTCAATTTTGAACTCATTATAACCTTGTCATGAATGGGGTATTGGGGTAATTTCATTTAATTAGTAAACTAATTTCTGCCTGTAGATGGGAAACAGAGCGAGTAGAGGATACTTTTCTGTCATAAGGGTAGAAAAGAAACAGGAGGAGCCCTATCCTCTAAGGACACCAACCCCAGGAGGTGAAGGTGTTCATTTTTCATCTTCATGCTGTGCTACAGTTAGCAGCCCTTTTGCATTTTTTTAAAAAAAATCAGTTCTAAAAACCTGCCTTTAAAACTGTTGTGCAATACCACAAAGTTCAAATGCGAAAGAAAATCCATATGGCTAATCTTTGCAAGCCAGTAATATCCAACTAAGAAGCTCAAATTTATTTTATCCATCAAAGACAAGCAAAACAAGGAAAAGGTACTATTTCAATAGAATTCTGAGTTGTTTTGTTCAATCACTTTGACAAATGTCAAAACATTACCTTTGCCTGCCTTATCTTAACATTGTTCCTTAAAGCTTGAATGTGTTCGTTTATACTTGCATAAATATCAGCGAGAGTTCTGCAGATTCCTGTTCTGTATGCCGCACAATGACATCACTCAACCAAATCCATAACCTTTGAAAATAAACTTTATACATTTCTTTTGGGATATCAGGTATAGCTCAGGAGGATAATTATTTTACAATACTGTTGGTCAAATCCAGGTCACCTAGTTTTTCTGTGACATGCAAATTACTTAAGTGTCAGGTCAAAGATATTTTCTTTGGAATGATTTAGAAGTTTCTTTACTAGCCCCTCAAAAAAAGAGTCACTAAAGTTGTATTACATTTGGGCCATTTCATGATGCTTAATATAATAGGTTTATCATAGGCAGAAACAAATATTTGGGCAGAAATCCAAGGGTAAGTTTTTCTGAGAACTACTGTACCTGCCTTTCAGGAAACGCTTCTGGCCCTATTCATTCCAAGAAATGTTGAAATCCACTGCAGACTTAGGAGACAGGCAGGGGAAAATAAACCAGAGCAGTGTTTCTCAATCTCAGCAACTTTTCTGGGGGTTAAACTTTAAACATCTTAAAACTTTCTGATATTGAGAAACACTGTAGCAAAGTGTTTTATTGTATTCCATCAATGTTCAGTGTATCTACCAAATGAAAAAATAAAAGTTCCCGAAAGCAGGACTAATAATTGCGTATGTCCAAAAATACATTGATTGTATATTTTCAAGTGAAAGTGCAAGAAGTGTAAGAAACACAATCAAACTGCAAAATATCTGTGTGTGTGTGTGTGTTTATTGTTTATATATGTATGTATAGGGAATACCACACACAACTCTGCCTTTTTTATACTGGCACTAGCTGATGATAATAGATTTGCGATGTATGTTCTCTACTTAATTCATGTGTAAAACTGTCAATTTATGCATGTTCCTCCACACCACTTGGAACTGCATATACTGAATGCTTTGCAAAATAGGACTTTTCCTGCTGATGCTGTAGGTTTTCTTGTTGATCTGTTTCCCTGCATCTTTGTTTACAGTAATTGTTCAGCCAATAACACACATATGAATATTTTCAAATAAATAATTTTTGATAATATATTTACAGTCTGATCATGATTTCCCCCCCTTAAAACTCCATGTCAAAACCAAACCTCAGTTAAGTGATCAGAAAGCAGGACTAGTACAGTACATACAAACTGTTAGCAGACCGCTCCCTCTAGTGGTACGTAATATTAATTTGGAGACAAACTGCCTTGTTTTTACCCCCTACTTTTCTTATTTGTTATAAACAACTCCACTAAGTATTATTTAAAGAACACTCAAAGATTAATAGACGATTAATGTCATTTGCTTCATTCATATCATTCATATTTTCAGAACAAGAGACAAATCATATTCACATCACAATGTTTCTTTAACAATATATTATTGCCCCTTGATTGTTTCTTTAGTTCATCTTTGGATAGAAAGATACTACTGTACTTATAAATTTTTCTTGCTAATTCTGCAGATGTAAGCGCAGAAGGATTTCTTAGTAGTCTGTTCTAATAAACACTGCTCTTGCTTTTCATTTCTGGCATATATTTTTTGATGTTTAACAGAAAAACAGTAACAACAGTGACACAAAAGGGATAGGGAGAAAGTATTTGTAAGGAGAAAAAATGTACAAGAATAATACTAGGACTACCTGCTGCTATACTACTTTTAAAATTCTAATTTACTGTAATCACAATACTTCTACCCAAATAAGCCCTTTTCAGACTTTTGCCTCAAACATGTGCAAAGAGGCTTTGGAGAATATTTCAGTTCTTATTGAGCTATAGATGGATGCAAAATAATACAAAAATAATGTTGGTATAGAGTCATTTAAAAAGAAAAAAGAAACTACTTTAGAGGTAGAATCAGGAATTATTTGTGCACATTTATTAATATTTATTGTATGCACCCTATTTTTTCGGTTGAACACAGTATTCAAGGTAATAATTAAAAATAAAAACTATAAAATGCAGATTAAAAGTCAATGCCTTACCAAAAGAGATGTATTTGAGCCGATTTTCTAAAAATGAAGTAAGTCTTCAAATGTAACCTTTGAGAAAGTATGTTCTGTTTGGCCTGGAAATAAAGTTTTCTCAGAATAATATGTATAAAATTATATATTTTCTCCAAGAATGTCTTTGCACTTTTATTTTTTATAAGCCACAATGTATATATGTACATAGCTTATATCCGGCTTGCATGCATTCTTTCTCACACGCAAAGGCATTCTTGGAGAAAAGGTATTTTATAGTTATTAAAGCAGGAGTCCCTATATATATTCAGTAATAAAATTTAGAATGTTTTAAAAGATGTGTAAACTAAGGAATTATTTCCAAAGAATAATCTTATTTTGAAAACAGTTATAATGTTTTGGAACAAAGCTAGAATTCAGTGTATGGGACGTAGCTGCTTCAATTCTATGTTTATGTTCTATTTTTTATCCTGTCTCTCTTCAATTTCGTCATATCCCGGGAATATTCCCAAGTCTGCTTTAGAAAGGTGCATCAATGGAAGGATGCTAGTGAATGCAATCCAATGGGTATAACCAGCGAAGTCAATTGACGTAATCTGATTCCCCAAAAATAAAAAATAAACAAGCAGAGAGCAGGAAATAATGAATAAAAGGCACTTTATTTTATTTATTTTAGTATGAAAATTTTTATAGCCACCCAACTCGTTCATAGTGACTCCAGGCAACTTACAAAGATAAAACCCTAGAAAACACACACACACCGCAATAACCACCCAAACAACCACCAATTATTCATTGCCAGGAAAAACAAAAAAACAGGCCAGCAGCAGCATATTGCAAATAATCTCCCTTCTTCTGGTAATTGGTTGGGCTGGTTAGGCTGGTTTTGCTTTGTTTTGTTGCCAGTAAGCAATGAACGAAATATACCTTCACAACATCTGAGTATATCAGTGATATCACTAACCAAACCTCACTGCACAGCATCACAATATAAGCATCCAAAAGAAGAGCCTGCACAACCTTGATGGACTCTCATCTACTGAACATCAGAATTTCTATTTGTAGAAAAAACATTGGTGCACCCAGAACATTTTGGATTCATGACAATATTTACTAGTATATTGTAGAGCAGGGGTGTCAAACTCCCGTCATCATGGCAGCATCATGTGACCTATCGGGACTTCCCCCCCCTTTGCTAAAATGGGGTTGGGCATGGCCAGTGCATGATGCATCTGGCTGGGAGTTTGACAGCCCTGCTGTAGAATGATGCTATTAGGAATCTAACCTTGCTGTTCCAATAATTTATTCTTCTCTCCCAGGTTTCTTTCAACCAAAAATAGGGACTTGCTACTTCCTTAGGAATATAACTGGCTATCTAAATCATTGTCAGGATCATTACTTACAGATTAATATCTTATTAATAAAATAGTAATAATTTATTTGTTCGTTTACAATGAACAGAAGGTTATCTGATATTGTTGAAGGAGTTAAAAACATTTGGGTTTTTTTAACTGAAAGATTATATTTGTCTGCCTTCCACAGTTCTGGCCCTAATATCTATTATGGAGACTATAGGCAAATACACAATGTAAATGTTTCTCATACAGCCCTTTTATATACTTCTGCTCAGATACAAAGGTAGCATCAGTTATCAATGTATTGTTATATTCCCCATTGTACCACCCATAGTGTCTGGCACTTATAAGTCCAATTATCAAAAAGTTTAGTTTTTTTCTTTTTTACAGAAGCCAGGTGAAAATCTCTTCCAATTGTTAATTGGCTCAAGGGGTTTTTGTTATTGGCTCAAGGGTTTTTTGTTATTGTTCTGAATTTTAAGTTTTATATTTATCATGTTTTTTTATTTTAACTTCTGCATACGTGTGTTTTGTTGGTTCACATTCCCCATTCTCACCCTCCTATTATCTAGATAAAGATTTTTGAAGGTCAAATAGAAGGAAAGGAGCAATGAAAAAAAAATCAGAAGAAAGACATTTGTACTTGTATGTAAATAATACAGTGCACTAAGGTACAAAATGATAAATTTTCAGCTCTTATTTTTTATTTAATAACTTGGAAGTTTTAATAACTGGAATATTTTCATATTCATATATTTCATCATATTAGTAAAAATAACTGAAAATGCAAATTCTGTTTGCTAGCAGCTGAATGAGTTTGTAGTTCTCTTGATATTAATCTTAGATAACAGAAGCAAAACTCTGGATTACTCTGACTGGAGAGATGTAACAAATGAAACATCAAATCTTGAAAACAAGCCATTTTAACAAAGGTAATGGGAGATACCCAGAGAAACTAGCATCTAATTTCAAAAAAATTACCCTGAAGCAGAAAATAAAACAAAGCATGCTAAACCACCACAAGACTGGTGGCTGTGCCATCCAACAATTATTTGTATAATGTGATTCTAGAGGCAAATCCTTTCCCTTCCCTTCCCCTCCTCACCAGAGACCACCATATTTGACCTTAGCACAAATTATATGAGAATACTGACTATTGTTACAGCAGGTGGCAGTCGGCTGGTTGATAAAATATTTAATCAGACCTTGTTGTTACTTGGATGGGAGAAAATGAGGAGTTCCTAGGGCTTGGAATAGGAAAATTCTTATAGGAATATTACCAAGAAAGCTACATGGCATATCCATTAATTCATTGGAAGGAAACTTAGTGACTTCAAAATTTCATACCCATGGGAAGGAAAACAAACCATTATTCCAGCACACATAATTAAGCTGACACTGAAAGTGTTATATTTTAGTTCCCATTAATTCCCTACTAGAATGATTAGTGTTTGTGCAAGCTGAAGTTCAACACCAGGTTCGGAAAGACTATATTAAATAATTGTTCCACAGCAATTCCTGTAATTAGAATAGAAGAATAGAGTACAACTTTATTGTCACTTTAAATGTACTCTAATCAGCATACATTAACATGAAATTTCATTGCATTCAGCTCTCAAAAGATAACCATTATGCATATACCCACATACCCACACATATATGACACAGAGAAACATCACAGTGTAGTTCGAATGTATACATATACAGGGCAAAAAAAAATAAAAATCTTGCGAATTTACAAGATGGCACAAGGCACAAGGAACAAAACTGTTACAGAATCTAATAGTCCTGCTATAGATACTTTGAAACCTTCTCCCAAAGGGGAGCAACATAAACAGACCATGAAGTGGGTGTTTGGGGTCTCTAACAATACCTTGAGCTCTAAGCACATAGTGCTTATGAGCAGTAACCTGAATAAGAGGAAGCGAGCATCCTATAATCTTCTCAGCTGTCCTTACCACTCTTTGTATGGACCTTCTATCTGAGGCACTGCTACCACCAAACCAAACAGTGATGCAGTTTTTAAAAATGCTCCCAACCATGCTTCTGTAAAAAAATAGCCAGGGCAGAAGGAGAAAGATGTGCTCTCATCTTTTCGTGAATGATTAAGGGGTGGATAGATGATCCTAACAAGTTCTGTATAAACTAAACTAGTGGGAACACAAACTTTATTCTAGCAATACTAGCAATACTCTCAAAGGCTTCAGGGAACCTGTGATTTCAATCTCTCTTTTTGTGATATGTTAACAACAAAAAAATCTTTTTTAAAAAAGGGCTTTGTCTTCTGTTTTGTTCTTCTCTTCTACTGAAATACTACAGATACTCTGAGTTAAAAGAAGACAAAACATTTATATCTAGAGAAATGTGTATAAGATTGTAGTCTTAGAGGCTAATTGGATCAAAATAACTACTACCATCTGGAAGAGGGCTAGGGTCTATTTACAGACACAAATATTTTTTTAAAAAATGACTAAAATTACAGATCCTTGTAATTCCAGGAAACATAATATCTTATTACGTGCTAATTGCCACCCTCTGTAAGGACATTCTACATAGTGATTTGCTGCCAAATGTCAAAACATCTACATTTAGATTCATCAGCCTCCAGTATGACAAATATATCAGTGAAGAACAATATATAGACCAGGTTTTTACACTTGGCCACTTTAAAATGTGTGGACTTCAACTCCCAGAATTCCTCAGCCAGCACTGGCTGGGGAATTCTGGGAATTGAAGCCCACACATCTTAAAAATTGTCAGGCTTAAAAAAACAGTAATCTGGACGAATGTAACTTATAAGGTTTTCCAACATAAAAATGTAACTTATAAGGTTTTCCAACATAAAAATTAAGTATAACATGACCTCTTCCCCTGGCCGCTGCTGAAAACTGTTGAGATGATACAGAGGTTTTTGAATTTATAACATGGCCCACTACTGCAACAGATATAAAACAGTGAAAATAGCAAACAGAATAATAAACTCTGCCAAATCACAATTGTCAAAGTGGAATTCATCATTTTGAGACCACAACATGTTCCGCAGACATGTGATCTCCAACCTTTCTGGCTCTATGAACTGGTGGCAGCAGCAGTGGCAATGGTGAGGGGGAAGGGATAGTTTCACGCACACAACCTAGTTTCCGTGCACGAGCAAATGAAGCTTCACACGCTTGCCTGCTGCTTACGTGGCCTGGTTCCCAATGGGCTGCAGACCAGTACCGGTCTGTGACCCAGGATTTGGAGACCCTTGCTATAGACCTAGCCCAATAGTACAGGACAAAAACCAAATAAACACTATAGGCAAAGTTGCCTAAGGAAATCACATACTGTTGGTATGTAAAGCTGGGAAAAGAGCAATTTCAATGCAAGACAAGCTGGGAAAAGAGCAATTTCAATGCAAGACAATGAGGGAACAGGGATAGAGATAGTCCTTGACTTACAACCATTTGTTTAGGAGCCATTCAAAGTTACAGTGGCACTGAAAAAAGTGACTTACGACTGCTTTTCACACTGCTTTGCAGCATCCCCATGGTTACCTTATCAAAATTCAGGTGCTGGGCAACTGGCATTTATTTATGACAGTTGCAGTGTCCAGAGGACATATTATCACCATTTGTAAACTTCCAAGCCCGCTTCCGACAAGCAAAGTCAACCTGGAAGCCTGATTCACTTAACAGCTGCATAATTCACTTAGCAATTGCACTTAATAACTGTGTCGAAAAATCATAAAATGGGGCAAAATACATTTAACTACTTTGGCTTGGCAGCGGAAATAAATTTTGGACTCAGTTGTGGTCGTGGAGGACTACTTGTATGTGCTTATGCAATTCTTGAACCATGCTGATTATGCAGTCAAGCTCCTATCACAACCGCTGGAAAAGAACGGTCTTCTTCCATTTGAGCCCCTGAAGGGAGAGGGGAGTACATTTTAGCAAATACATCAGCTTGATGTTGAGCACCGCACTGCAATTCCCGTCATTCCTTCCTGCACCAGCAGAGAATGCTGGGATTGAACGACCAACTGGAATGACCAAGTTGAGGTTGCGCGCGCTAAAAAGTAACTTAAGTTGCCGCCACCGCGTGCGTTTAACCCCCACTTAATGTCGTCTCAAGGGAGGGTAGGAAGTTAAAAGGAAATATGCAGTATGGACGAGAAGCACCTATTGCAAATCCGCCTTTATTGGCCAGATGCTTGTTGCGATCTTCCGTACCCGCCCCGTTATGCTCTGCAAAGGCTTCACATTTCCCCCGAAGAAGCGCGAGGCGTTGCCCCGGGAGCAAAAAAAACCCGGCGACGTTCGAAACCAGGCGCGTGACGCAGCCGCGTTTTCAAGGAGCTCGCTTTACCTGTGGGTTTTCGCCCGGAACTGGCCCAAGTGCGCAAAAGGAGAAGGACGGAGGGAGTTCCCTTCTCTGCCGGCTCAGTGCAGCCGACTCATAATCGATAGATTCACTCAAGCCACCGACTTCCGGAGTCGTTGAGCCTTACTTTCTTTCCACCCCACTTAGGGCGGAAATGAGATCTTGCCGGGAAGGAAAAGCTGCTGGAGAAATAAAGCGTCGCGCTCCTCTCTTTACTCTCTCTCGGGCTCGCCTTCTTTCCCTGCTTCCCCCGTGCTGTTTTTTTCTAAGCGTCTTTCTATACCCTTTCCTCGCTTGCTGTTTTATACCGCAACATCCTAGCAACCCAATGTTGATATCCCTGGAAACACAAAAAGTTAGTCTTTTATCACTCAGACTGAAGGTCTGTCGGTACTTCCTGTTCTTCTTGCTTGTCCTTTACTTGATCCAGCGTATTAACTTTATTCCCTGTGGCACTTAATACTAATATTGTATACCAAACTAGCTGTGCTCAGTCACTGATGGATTTACAGGGTTCCAGGGGCGAAGAATACATGCCATTGTCTAATCAGCAGCCAATGAATATCTTCAAAGCATTGTCCCACAATAGACAAAGTTCGCTAGCTTTTTTGAGTCGTGCTTTTAGCCCCACTATGGCTGTTCCGCACATTGCAGAGTATGGCAACACGCCTTCCTAAGGCACAGTCGACTGCATGGGCATAGCAATCGCTTGACAGCTTATTTAAGGTATAATTTTTTTCTTCATAAAACGTATTTCCTGAGTTATCAACTTCCATCTGTCCTGTACTCTTAATTAAAATTTGGATTTTCTCCATCATATTCAATGGTCAGTTCTCATTTCTTTTTATAGAGAAAAGGAAACAATTCAGTTTTAAACTCCAAATAGAATTAAAGAATAAGAGTTGGAAAGGACTTTATAGATCCTCTGGTCTAACCCCCTGCTCAAGCAGAAGACCCTATACATTACTGACAAGTGACTGTCCAGTTTCTTCTTGAAAGCTTCCAGGGATAAAGCTCCCACAACTTCCGAAGGCAAGCTGTTCTATTGGTTGATTGTCCTCACTGTCAGAAAATTACTCATTTCTAGGCTGAATCTCTCCTTGATCACTTTCCATTCGTTGTTCCTTGTCTTGCCAGGTGCTTTGGAAAATAGACTGCTCTAGATTCTGAGCCTCTAATTTTCTGTCTGTGCTCAGGCTGCTACACTTGGGTCCACAGAGAACGGGATATATCAGCCAAGAGTCAGTCTTGAAAAGAAAAGCAGGGGCTTCTGCAGAGTGATTGACTTTAATGGGATGGCTGAATTAGGATGAAAGGTTAACATGGAAGGAGGAATTTCTGTTCCACCAGTCCTAAAGGGTGATTGGTCTATAGAAGTTCTGTTGCTGCAAATCTACTCAGCAGCTGATTAAAGAACACCCATTAATATGTAACTCCTGGAAAGCATAGCTATAAAAGGGAATGTAGCCAAGAGTCACAGAAAGCAGTTAATTTGTGTGAAATTTTCCACCACACAATTTTGTAATTGGTAATTTATTGCATGGAAGTTTCTGCTTAGTAGTTGAGGCTTCTTCCTATTGATGCCCCAAATGACTTGCTTCTTGGAGCAACCAATTTTGTACAGCTGTTCATGAAAGAAGTAATCTTTTGCAGTTATTAATGAAAGAACTGGAATCTGATGGCTCTACACGACAGGTGTCAAACTCACCGCATCATGTTGCCGTCAAATGATGTTTGGTGACATTTTTCCCCTTTGTGGAGCTGGGGTGGGTATGGCCTTGGCATGATGCATCTGGCCTGTGGGCTACCAGTTTGACACCCCCGCTCTACACCAACCTTAAACACTCAAAGAGCCACAAAACCTTTTTTCTGTTTCCCACAGAAAAAAAAACACTGGGAGCCACAAAACCTGGGTGGGCATGGCCAACTCGACATCACTCACTCCCACCCAGTCACATGACCCCCCTAGTCACGCCTACAGAGTCTACACCAAGAGTAAAGTATTCCTCTTGTAAGTATGTCTGTTTCCAATGAGTTCATACCCACTCTCTTTTTCTTCAGGTGATGGAATTGGTCATATTCCTAAGAAAAAGAGTTCAGTAAATTGAACTATTATAACAGTTTGTAGTAAAAGCTATAACTATTACTATTACCACCATTATATTACTTTTTCTGCAAGAGCATGAAGCAAATTACATAAAATTCAGCTTTATTTTAATTCCCACTGCAATAATACTACCAAGTAAATTGCAGTGTGTGTGTCTGTGTCACTGACTCAAAGTTAGGGAGCTTCTAAGGTGAAAATAGATTGAAATAAGACTTTGCCAGTCTTTGTCCAATATTAATGGCTGCATAAACTGGAGTAGTGAACTTTTGGCACAGAGTAAACCACGTTATATTGCTATATTTAAACCCTGCTTCATTGGCTGTTAGAATGTGGTGAAGCATTCAAACAGGGTAGTTGTGAAACATGCCTGTATGAGCAAAGCATTCCTCTTTGAAAGTTAAAGCAGCTGCTACGTTATATGAAAATCTCAACAAAACTGCTTGGAAAAGTGATAACGTATTTTACCCAATTCTATTAGCAAAAATAGCATTTGTTACCACTTGCCAATTGGAATGCAGATTGAGTTTTAATGCCCTAAATCAACAACAATATCTTTGTAGACCATGTTTTCCTGCAGTTAAGTCATAAATCATGACTTACATGCTATAGGATAAGTTAATGTGCAGACAATAAAAAGTTTAAGAGGTTGCGCTGGAAAGAAACCTGAAAAGTAAGCATGTGCAAGACTATATCAGGTTATGAGTTATGATGGGACACAGAATTCTTGTAAAACTTTTTTTAAATAAAATTCTTGTACTTTCTATGGCCACGCAAAAATTATGGAAGAGAACATGTTGATCAAATGGAAAACTACCAGGTTTTGATGAATTATCATTAGCAAACAGAGGTAATCCAAAACTGTTTGTAAAACATGGAAGTGTGAAATCCCATTTTCCACTTCATCGATGGTCATTTCGAAGCGTGTTCGAGGGAATTGCAAACATTTTTTTTTGTTTGGCCAGCTACAAAGTCTTCCATACGTAAGATACGAATGACCGAATAAGTGTGAGATACTTATGTGGCTAAAATGTTTTTAAAATCTATTAGTAATCTTTTGGGTCTGTTGTGTTGTTTTCAGTAACATTGCCCTTAAATCTACAACAAAGGACAAACTTCTTATAACATATGAACCATAATACTGAGGGGTTTTTAAAGTTTTTTTTTTTAATTAATTTAAATGGGGTTTTTAATATTTAAAAAAAAATTTGTAAAAACTTTTAAACGGAAAAGGCACA
>JANHFL010002191.1:43309-55531 GCA_032468155.1 Oxyrhabdium leporinum
ACCGCTAGATTGAATCAGCAGAAGTGGCCTGCAGTTCAACACTCTAACCACTGCGCCACCTAGGCTCATATATCATTTTTATATATATCATTTTTATCCCTGCCTATATTATTTTTATAAATAACTCAAACTGGCGAACATAACTAATTCTTCTTCCTCCTACTATTTTTCCCCACAATAACAATCCTTGTGAGGTGACTTTGGCTGAAAGAGGGTAACAGACCCCAACGTCATCCAGCCAGCTTTTGTGCCTAAGCAGAACTAGAACTACCAGTCTCCTGGTTTCTAGCCTGGTGCCTTAAAGCACTAAACCAAACCGGCTCTTATCACTGACTGCTTATCAAGAAGAGTAGTTACTATCCTTCTTTTCTTTCTCATATTTTACATAATGTTATTATGACGTCAATTAACAAACTGTAGTTTGTGGGAACAATTCTGATTATATTATATGATGAAACCGTAATGTTTGGATTCAGATGAAATGTTGCATTATATTTTATTAAAACAAAAAACACTGTATTAATTCTAATTTCCAAGGGTGAGGAAGAATTAAACCCACTTGGATAATTCACTATTTTATTATCCAATATTATTATTCAGATAATGAGCATCTGACAAAGATTTTGCTCTCAAGTGTACAGAGTTATTGCTCAGTGATAAGACTAGGGCCGGCTTTAGGCTAAGGATGAGTAGACACTAGCCTAGGGTATCAAAGTTTAGGGAGTGCCAGTGTTGCACTTCCTTCTGCAATTCTAAAAATGCAAAACTTCAAAGGGAGGTGGCAGCATCAGGCAGCGTGGCTTAAGTATGCCATACACCCTCAAATTAGCACTGGATAAGACATATGCTTTTTATTCAGAAGGCTCTTTGGTTCAGCTATTGGCCCTTCTGGCTAAAAGAGGGTGATTTTTGTGGTTAAAGAATAACTAGGACTGTGGAAGCCAAGGTTAAGTCTACCATGAGCCATACAAAATCACTGGTGACTTTGACCCAATAATTCTTAGCCCAACTTACCTATCCCAGAGGTCTGCTGGGATAAAATGAAAAGTGATTCTCATGTAAGCCTTCTTGAATTTTTGGAGGAAAAACAGGATAAAAGTGAATTAGATGAATCAAATAAATCAGAACTAAGTAGCAGATAATAGGAAAAAACTGCTCAGCATTCTGAGTGTGCTCCCAGTCATGGTGTATATAAGAATATAATCGTAGTTAATATAATGCAACTTCCTAGTTCCTACACACAATACTTACATTTGCACATTTCATGGTGTGGTAGAGCATTATTGAAGTAAATGCTGGTTTTATACGTAAGCCTTTTGAGTAAAATATACCGAGCTGTTCCCGCCAGAATGGCAGTGAGAGAGATTGCCCTATAGCAACATTCTGCTAACAGTTTGCAAGCGATCGAAGCATTTGAGAACCATGTTGAGTTATTTAGTACGGAAAAGCCCAAGGATTATAGTAACAATTTTCATGCAAGTCTTAACTTTTATGTTTAGAGTTATAAGTGATCGAAAGGTTGCAAACCAAACATATAGTACATTTTCAAAATATAGATTTTGATGGAGATTTGGGAAGGTGCCTTTTTACAATTTTCTGTTTGTTTGTTTGTTTGTTTGCTTCCTTGGTAAATAGTAATGAATTTCAATCTAGTTGAAATTCAAGATGATCTCCAGATATTCTTTCTGGCTGTTGTCAATGCTGTTCAGTTCATTATTTTATTTCAGATTAAAAGTTGGTGCTTTGATTTGGTTAGTCTGCATTGTAAAAGTTACTTCCTGACTGAACTATAATCAAATTTATCTATTCTAAATAGTTGCAAATGTAAGCATTGTTGGTTTGTACAGTGCTAAAGATATGCTTACAAAGGAAGTATATTTTGCTGAAATGTGCTTTATTTCCCTATAATCACATTGATGATCATCTTAAATGGGATTTGCCCGTCCAGCACCCTTGTCTTGGGTTCGCCATTCTTTTCCCCCCTCTTCTGCTCAGCTTTGTTCATTCTGCAAACACTTATTGATTAAACATCGAGCATGTTCAATCCTCATTATGGTACTTTTTGGAATACCTTCCTCCACACTTATTCTCCCCACCCCTTTAATCATTCATGGAAATCTTAGGATTTTCCCCAGGCTTTGGAAATGTTTTCTTTTGTTCTTGGGTGGTGCCATTTTGGCTACAAAAGTCTAAACATAAAAATCAAGGAGATGATATATCCAAAATAGCTACCAGTACTATCCATTATAGGGTGAGATACAAATAAATAAATAAAATAAAAATTATGCTTTTAAAAGAAGAAATTTGGCTTTTAAAGAAGTGGCACATTTTTTTTATTTAAAGCTAGTTCTGTACTGCCACTAAAAGCAATGCCTGATGCTTTTGAATACATATTACAGAAATTCATTGCTAAAAAAAATCATGTGAATATTTTGCATGCTAAAACCCAGCCAGATTTGGAAATGATGAATACATGTTTTATAAACACATAACCCTCATAGAAAAAATATATTCCATATTGAAATTGGTTTTGTTCCATCTTCTGCTGGCTGAACTCTCTGCCTCCCTAACCAAGTGGAGCAAAATAAAGAGTGGCATCTCATAAAAATAGCTACATATTTGCCCAATGTCTGCAGGTATTTCTCTTCAATTCTGTTTCCTATGCACTGATTTTAGTAGAATAAGCAGAAATAATAAGTATATGTCAGACTGCAGATTGATTATATACTTTATCAAAATTTGCTAGGAAAAGAAGAGAAGGAAAAGATGCACTGAATTTTGTTGAAGTTGAGTAATATGTAATATGAGTATTTAAACTGGAAGATGGTTCATATCTAGTTTAAATGTAGTTTAAACTTGATTTTAAATAATTAGTTTTTCTATTATCTCTGAAACATACTGAGTTGCTACATTAAATGAAGGAATGGAAAACAATATAATTGAATATCATTATTTTCTCTCCAGCCATATAAAGGACACAGATTGGCACAACTGAGAAAGGAGATTCTCACCTTGAATGGTATAGGTTGATACCTGCCACTGAAGCTGTGGCAAAGAGGGACTCATCTTTCCTTCAAGATTTCACAGCAGTGTGCTTTCGTATCATGAGCTATGGTGGATCAGTGGCTTGAAGATGCTGGATTTGTTGGCCAGAGAAGGTTGACTCTTTGCACTCCAGCAGTCCAAGCCCTACTGAGTTCCCATCACTTGCTAATCTACCAGTTCGAAAGCATGCAAATGCAAGTAGATAAACAGGTACCACTCTCGTGGGACTAATGACAGAAGTAAAAAAAACTACCAGTGCCAAATTGCCCCAAATGCGAGGTGAAAACCAGCGGAGAAAAAGGCCTGGATCACACCGACACTTCCGCAGAATACCATTAGCTGCTCTGCATGCAGAGTTATTTCACCTCCTGTGGTACACCCCTGGATAGCTTGCGAGTGTGAACTGAATGAACTGGCAATCTTAGGCAGCCATACTACTACTCTGTAATAACATTGTAGACTCCTGGCTTTCGTGTACCAATGCTGTACGCCAAATAAATAAATAATAACCCTCACAATGACAACCCTGTGTGATAGATTGGGCTGAGAAAGAGTAGCTCTGAATCACCTAGTGAGCCTCCATGGCTGAGATAGACTTCAGCCTGCCTCTTCCCACTGGCTGCCCACAGTGAGAGCAGATGTCCATTTGCACAGAACATTGGATTTTCCTGTTACTTCTTTCATTTCCTTTGCCAAGTTTTGCGTTGAAATAGTACATTCACACACTGGAAAGCTGTTGGCTTATTTAGTATTTCTCAGTTTATACTTATTACAGGAGTTGCTTTTTGACTACTTCTGAGCTGGTGTTATTTCCATTTAGAAATGCAAACATATTCAAGTGTTGATTCAACTAAAAGTTATGTATATTTTGTGTCTTTTCATTCAAGTCTAGCCAAGGATGGTTACATCTAGTGTGGTTGATCTTTTGGTGAATCATGTCTGACCACCTTTGATTTTGCATTGTTCTGGAATAAATTTAATGTTTTTTTTAAAAAAAGAAAATTCTTCATAGCTATAACTTCTAGCTGGACATATTAATTCTTAACTTTTAAAATGGGAACATGCTTTTTTTTTTATTGGAAGGATATGTTCTTACAGCTTTGAAATATATAAATTTAAAGTTTCCAGTCATGACTGAAAGCCATGTCAGATCATGAATAAGATTACCTACAGGCTGACTATTTTAGAAACATCCTATGATGCCAGCAGTTTGTATGATTAATGCACTGCATGTTTGTAAAAATGGCATACATTTTAGAGTAAGGCAGTTTTTGGAATCTTCCAGTGGTGTCCAAAGGAATTATGAGATCAGACAGCTATTATGTGAGGAGTTTATGTTACTGCACCATTTTGCTTATTTTTTCTTGAAATGATATCTTCGACACTTTCAGCATTTTGAAATATATATGACCATAAAATAACATACTAGGATATGTTTTTGCACATTTTATATTATCTATTTGTTTCTCTGGCAGCCAAGCCTGTATTTATGACTTCAGGGGCTTCTTTGAATAACATTAAATTGCAACTTCAGGTGATCCTTTCTCCTCTGCTGTTTCCTTCATCTCATAGTTCTTTTTCTTTGAAGCTGGAATGGCCTGACCTATCGTGTTAATATGCAAGGAAAAAGACTGACCACAATAATCAATCTGAAACAATGTTTTCATAATTTTTGATTCAGTTTAGTTTTACCTTGTGTTAATAAGACAGGTGAGGCTGCTTTCAGATTTCTTTTTCACTTTTTTAACCTTGTGCATATGTAGAAATTCTGAAATGTGTCCAGGTACTGTATGTATATTTTTCTAACTTATGCATAGTTGGCCACATGTGTGAGGCAGATGTCTTTCAAGTGTTTGAAAAGTTACTCTACCAAATGAACACCTTCAATTGTCAGCACTCGTATGTTTATGGGAATTTTCCAAGTTGTGTCCTTATCTTGAAAACAACCTCCTGCATAGCTTTGTTTCTGGTGAAATTTTTACCTTTTTCTATGAAAGATTTCTTGAACTGCATATATTATCATTCATATCCACCCCATCTCTCTCCCCCTCTCCCTCCCTCTCTCTCTCCCTCCCTCCCTCTCTCTCTCTCTCTCTCTCACACACACACACACACAAACATGTTCAATTGATATATCAAGTCCGGTTTCTGAATCATTACGTTTAAAGATTGTGTCATAAGAACAATTTTTATTTTGATCTCAATGTGATGTCTTGATTCATAGTTTGGACAAAAATATAAGATACGATATAACTTTGCTTGAATATTTTCTTTATAAAATAATTTCTCCTCTGAATATTTCATCCAGACTAATTAACAAACATTACAAAACATTAACATATTTTTAATGGTAATAAAAACAAGTGACAAAAACCACCAAAAGCAGGATCAAGTCAGCAAGAAAAGCTACACAAAAGACAGTTATACTGAATGACTAACTTCCTAAATGAATTGAAGCTACAAAGTCTGGTTGCAAAAGTCCACACAACCACTAGATGGCAGCAATGATACGGAAGTCCTCAACTGCTTACTGTCATTTAGCAGGTGTCTGGAATTTGCAACTAAACATGCCAAGAACCAAATTTCCAGAAGAAGTAACACCCATTTAAGTACTGCAGAGGCATAGTTTTACATCCCATGTTATCTGTGTCATACAGAGTAGGAAATACACTCTTATCAGTGATTGCAACATGTGGAAAGTTACAGGACAGGAAGATACAGTTTTAAAGGTATAAACATTTATTAATTTATGACATTAAAATAATAAAGAAACACACAAGCAAAAACACAAAAGGACATTCTGAATTGGACCTAGGGGCAATATAGCTAAGTATAGATTAGGAATGATGATTCAGTTAAACTTGCATTAGGCCTCAGGAAGTGTAGTCCCATTTCTGTTGAGCTAAGCTTGATTTCTTTGTGGATTATCTTGGTATGGTATGTTAATTAGGCCTCAATTGAATGGATACTTTATAGGGACACTTTCAATTCTAATTGATTACTTTTTTTCAATAATTTTATTGAACAAATGATACTTAATATAACAAACTAATACATGTATATGTGTCTGTGCGTGTGTGTGTGTATGTGTATAAATCTTCAGCTTTCCATATTAATTAGCAAAAGTACAATAAGGGTTGTTAGAAATAATAAATATAGATGGTCCTCGACTTACAACAGTTCATTGAGTGACTATTCAAAGTTACGTCATTGAAAAAAAGTGACTTATGACCATTTTTCAAATTTACGACCATTGCAGCATCCCCAGAGTCACGTAATCAAAATTCAGCTGCTTGGCAACCAGTTCATATTTATGACGGTTGCAGTGTCCCAAGGGTCATGTGATCAACTTTTGCCACCTTCTGACAAACAAAGTCATTGGGGATGCCAGATTCACTTAACAACCACATCGCTAACTTAACAATTGCAATGATTCACTTAACAACTGGGGCCAGAAAGATACTGTAAAATGGGGCAAAAGTCACTGAACAAATGTCTCACTTAGCAACATAATTTTGGGGTTCAATTGTGTTGTAAGTTGAGGACTACCTATATTTATATCTCCAAATAAATTCCCCCTAATCCCTCTCTTCTGCTAATCAAAGTCCAATTTCAGTTAAAAAGAAAAGGAAACAATTAAATGTTACTAAAAACAGCCATCGTTGTCAATTCTAATTGATTGTCATAGAGTATTCTGTTCACTATAAGGGACTCCATTTATTCAGATTCATGTCTTTAGGCTTAACCAA
The DNA here is from genome assembly GCA_032468155.1 of Oxyrhabdium leporinum. Taxonomy (NCBI): domain Eukaryota; kingdom Metazoa; phylum Chordata; class Lepidosauria; order Squamata; family Cyclocoridae; genus Oxyrhabdium; species Oxyrhabdium leporinum. Next base: position 50,104 of record JANHFL010002191.1, read on the forward strand.
TATTTCTTAGCACTGAATGTTGACTGTGATAAGAAAATGGCAGAGGCCATGATTGTGTGTCTCTGCTTGAAGTCCTGAAAACAAAGGTCTTATTGTTCCATTAAAGTTCGCCTTGGAATGAGCCTTGGCAATGACACGGTCTGTCAGAATCATTGCATAGAACTAGGTAAGTGCAAATATTTGATTCAGCTTGAAAGCACTGAATCAGTTTCCCAGTCAAAACAACATTTAATCTGACAACTCCAAATCAATTTGTGGTTTGACAATCTGAATCAGTTATTCAAATTGGAATCAAATCTGCATAATCAAATTTGCATAATCCTTACAGGAATTCTGTAACATGAATTGGGAATGCTCTCTGTTCCATTCACAAACATTAGATGGAATAAAGGTGCATGGGAAAACTTACTGTTGGCTGCATCTGGTGACCATCTTTGTAGCACAGATCTGACCAACCTTTATTGATTCTGTCTAAAGAATATTTGAAGCTTTGCTAAGCTCTGAGGCCAGAATACCCATTTAAAACAGGTTGAACATGTTTTCTCAGATCTGTTTCTCAGCTTTTCATCTTGTCTGGATTAAGTATCTATTTCTTAGCTCATAGTTTAGCTATTTATCAGTCTTAGGAACTGATTTACAATAAACATGCAGTCAAATGGAAAGAGGGAAAAGAATCGTAGATGTTATACCAAGCCATGAAGTAGTGTGCTTGGCTTTGGCCCTTCCGGTCACCATTGTTAAGCAAATCCCATGCCATTGTTAAATATGATATTGTGTAGTTTGTGACTTTCTGCCAGTTACCGCATTGACTACCAACAAAGAAAGCTGTGAATGGCGATCACAGAATGCTGTGACAGCTGTAAGTTTGAATGAGGAATCATTAAATGAGGACCACCTGAATTAAAATGAAATAGTATCAAAAATATATAAAATGTAAAACAATATTATAGATCCAAGGTGATGTAGGGAGCTATTGGAGTGGAGAGACCCAGCTTCTAGTTCATTTCCATCCACAAAAGCTTATGGGTATATATATTTGTGAGTGGAGGGTTGGATGGTTTATTAGAGTCCAGTGTGTTCTTTACTCCTTAGAAATTATCTCTTACATACACCTCAAAAGTAGATTGATTTTTCCCATTGGAAGGACTTTAACAATCTTAAAAGTCTTCCAAATCTAGAAGGCAAAGCTCCAGACTCAAAACTGACCTATTCTAGTAAAGTGATAACATAGCCATCACACCCTCTGCAATTCCCAGATACATGGCTAGACATAGTATGTGTGTGTGAGAACAAGTATATTCACATATTTTCAGGCTGTAAATTCTTTCATCAGCATGAATTCTCATTACCTTTGGGATAGTACCCAAGTTAATTTGGGGAATTCTGTGTTTTTCTTCCTGTGTTCTCCCGTGAATAAGAAATTCTAAGGTGGGTATTTCTTGACAGAAGATACTATCTAAGAAAGCACACAACTTTTCTCTCAAATTACAAGTCCTTTTTCAGACTTTACAAGCTTAGTCTCTCTAGAGAAGCTCTGGATCAGCAGCTCATTATTCAGAATGTTGATTGTTCTGCTTGAACAACTACTTCCAACTGTCTCCAGAAAATTTCACAAGATTTGGACCACAGATGCAGAGCTACCAGGAAATGTTTCTATAAATATCCTTAAACATGATCTAATATTTAGTTTCAATTTTTGCCCTCTCATGGAAATGAAGTTGCCGCCTCTGCTAACATCTCTGGGACCTGATTATCTAAAACAAATGTTTTTTTTGTTTGCTTTTAGGTTTTCTCTTTTTTACTTTTATTTGTCAAACTTTGAAAGTTTGATTTTAGTTGCACTCCCTACATTTCCAGGTTCACAATGTTTAATGTGATTTGAACATGTTTTCCCATTATATCCCTCAAGATCTTTTTGCATTAAGGTTTTTGATTACATTTGTCTTTTAAAAGAAAATGATAAATACCAATATAATCAGAAGCATACAATCCCTGGGAACATTTGTCATCACAGTGTTATTATAGTTTATTTCATTATTGTGTAGCAAGAAAAGCAAACAATGGGATTTTTTTCAAGGGTATGAGAACTTTACTGTTAAGACATGAATAAAATTCTTATTGCATTACATATATCAACAATATTCGGGTTTTCCTTTAACACATTGTTGCCTGCATTGTACATTGTGAAACACTAAAGCTCACATTCACATCCTATGTAAAGATGCACAGCATCAACTCATAGTTTGTATGTTGAACTAATAAAGAAGGATATAGAAGATTTAGGCTGAAATTCACTTAGTTATAAAGTGACCTTGGATCCATTACTGCCTCTTCAATGCCCTGTAGCATCATGTGATTTATCGGGACTGTTTTCCCCTTCTGGGTGTGGGTGTGGGCAGCACGTGATGCATCTGGCCCACGGGCTGGGAGTTTGACAGCCCTGCCCTATAGTGTCATTGTTGAAAAGTCTGGGAATCACACTGAGGAAGTAGCTTAAGTCCGAGCTTAATCTTGTTCACAGAATTTTATACTGTCCAATCATTGTGTTGGAAGGAGCCACCTCTAGAGAGAATAGGTCTGGTCCTGCTTAGGTGTGACATACTTTAAAATGCTTGGAGTGTTATTGTATCCCCCTCCCCCCCATCACACACCCCTAAATCTTCTGAAGATTTAACGTTCTCAGTCCTCCATAGGATACAGCAAATTTAAATTATTTTCCCCACTTTTTCATCCGAGTCATTAATAAAAATGGCTTGAACAACAAGAGTAGGGTTCAGTATTGAACCTTGTCATACCTCAATCAATATGTTCCTCCATTTAGCTGAAAAATCTTTGATGGGCATACTTTTCAGTATTTTCTTTTTACCCATCTCTTATCCAATTAATTATGCCATGCAGCTAGCATGTAATTAGCTCATAACCAGAATACCATGGACTATTTTTTCAAATGCTTTATTGAGATCAGGGCACATATGCACCAACACCACTGTCTCTAAAGAGTATACCAAATGTGATGCCAAAAAGTGATTGCCTTCTAGTAATCCCTAAATTGCTCTTTCAGATTGCTCTGAAAAATAATCTGCTTTAGAATCTTATATCCATGTATAGTGCCAGTTCTCCTAGGTAAACTGACTAGATGAGCTAATTCTACTTTATTGAAGGGTTCCTTAGTAGAACCTTGCAAGTTTGAAGGGATGTGGTGGAATATAGCTATGCCAGAGTTGCAGGAGGGAGGGGCTTTTTTTCCAGGAAGCAAAGAGGCAGTATTTCGGAATTTTTGGTATGCAGAAAAAGGGCAAAGGCAATCCCTCCACAGCAGTGCATAGGGTATATGTAGTAGTTATGCAGATTTCTGTTTTAGTCTGGCAAGATTTCTGTCTATAGGAGAGCAAAAAAATAAAATACTTTGTAGTAACTCTTGTTCTTGATTCCTTGGACTTCACAAAGTACAAACTTCCAGCCACTACTTTTAACAATTAGGGTGGGTCCTTGCTGAGTTTCTTTGATTGTTCAGCCACTGGAAACTCCTGTCTCTCTCATCTTGCTTTCTAGGCAACATTTCTTCTTCTTGGTCCCTACGTTCATCCACATATGCCTTTACAACTGGTCTATATTTTTCCTGAAGTTTTTCACCCTTTTATCTTATCTTTCTCTCTTTCTCTCTTTTTATCCATTTGTCTGGTAATTTTCCAGTACTTTTTAAAAATAGTACCCCTGTTTCTTAGAAAATAAAACTGAGTCTTATTTTCTTTTGACACCGCCCCCCCCAAAATGGCTAGGCCATCTTTTCGAGGGATGCCCTAATTTTTCCCCCACCCATGCCAAAACCTCACCCCCACCGCACCCCCACATCCCTTCACTAACCTGCTTTCTAGGTCCATTCTCCACTGCCCGTGCAAGAAGTCTGTGGGACTACGGTAAAAAACCCCACTCTAGTTCAGACTTTCCAACTTCTCATGGAAAAAAAGAGACAATGGGACAGAGTGGGCAGCACCTTTGGATCGCCTCTGCCTCCCCCATGCCTCTGCTTCAGCGCAGAATGACTTTTGCCCGTCTCTTTCTGGGTGCGGCGCTTCTGCCTGTTGGGCCACTTCCTGAAGCCGGCAGCTCCACAGCCAGCCGCTTTGCTTTTTCCCTCTTTTTCCTCACGGGAGGCTTGCATGGTGGCACCAGCAGCAGGTGGAGGCAGAGGCATGGGGGAGGCAGAGGCATTGTATACAACAACTAAATTATTAAAAATCAATCAATTAATTAATAATTGAATAAGAAATGCTGAATAAATTGATCTAGGAATGAAAACTGCAGCTATACAATAAGATGGGTTGTGTATAAATTTGATGAATACATAATAAATAAATAATAAAAATAAAAGCCTACCCTGTCCAACATACCTTATCATTGCTTAGCTTGCCTAAGCCTGCTAGAAGTTGTAGTTCAACAATATGTGGAAGCCCACAAAGTTGCCTGAAAGTAAGTAACCATCATTGCTACCACCATGACATGCAAGTGTTTTGGGCAAAAAAATTAAGCTGTTTATTTGTTATCATCATGTGGACATTAAAGGCATTTCTTCCCATAGTGAACATGAGGAAAAAAATTAATTTTGTAACTCCATGGAATTAGGAGATAATGTCAGTTATTTTAGTTGGTTGGGACAACGCTGAAGTGACAAACTTTACTAGTACTTCTTTTGATGCTGTCTACAGTGTTTAAATCTTTATGCGGTCCTAACTGACACTATGTAATACTATAACATCACACCAAGAGGCAATGGAGGAGAACATTTTCTCATCCTCAAATATTATTCTTTTGAAAATTCATTGGAATAAGTCTCAATTGTGACAAGGGCTGGGCTCATTACCCCAAGCTATGGCTTGCTTAACTTTGAGTTATTGAAGAAGTGTTCATACAACAAATAAATAAAAACTAGGCAAGCCACATTATTGCTTAGTATGTTATGCAAAAGCAGTCATCCTGGGGTTCTGAGGCATTCTGGGAATTAAAAATATAATTAAGAATAGGTTAGCGAATGTCTTGAGTAACTAGGGGAGCACCGGTCCATTTTTCATCCTGAGCCTGAAATGTATTTTTCTAAAATATAAAATGGATAAATTTATCTTCCACTTTCATTGTAGTCATTCCTTCATCCCAATATCAAATGCTATACTTTTGAGATAGCATGACTAATATTTTTTTTAAATTTCAATACTGCTGGATCAGGTCCCCTCTGGTAGCATTTAATTTAATTCATTTAATTTAATTCGAATTAACTTATTCAGATCTGACAGTGGCCAAAAAGGAGAAGGATTGGCTATGGAACCTCTATCATCTTGTGCTTTCATTCCTTTCAAGTCTCTTTGAAACAAGTCTCAAAATCCAGATCTAAACATTGCACTACTGTAAATCTCTCTCTCTCTCTCTCTCTCTC
>JANHFL010002191.1:59932-78114 GCA_032468155.1 Oxyrhabdium leporinum
ATACTGATGTAAGAGTATTGCTTATAAGTTGTAAACCGCCCCGAGTCTTCGGAATGGGGCGGTATATAAATGTAAATAAATAATAACAATAATAACTACACCAATTGCCCTACAAACACATTAACCCCAGGACTGAGATCACATCCAGATCTCATATGTACCTTCAGTACTGTCAAAAGCATTCAGCAGTATTGCAAACATAGAAAAAATGGTTGAAAATTGTCCAAACCAGTAATATTTGTATGTGTGAATATAGACAACTACTTATGCTACCAATTAGATAGGTAGGTAGGTAGGTAGGTAGGTAGGTAGGTAGGTAGGTAGATAATGAATTATGTTGTAAAAGTATATGCCACATGGTCTGGTAGTTCACTTTAAACACATCATTCAAGTGTTGGGAGCAAAATTCATCTCCCTTTTTTAACTCTCCTTCCAAGCTGCTACAGTTACTGTTTTTTCAATTACCATCCAAAAAGTCGAGATGCAGGCAGGCAAATATTATCAAAGCTTCTATCATTCTTTTATGTCTGCCACACATAAAAAAACTGATGGGAGCCACAATCTATTATTCTGCCTGCCAACTTGATTTTTCTGAGCATATTTTGTGGATGGGAGCAGGGAATAGTCTGCCTGTTTTTGAGTGCTTGAAATATCCACCCAAAGTGTATAGCCAAGGGAGCATGCACATATTTCATAAACACAGAAGCATCTCATGTGGCCTTAGAAAAGTTCACTATCTTGCTGGCAGGTTTGCCAAAATACTAATTCTGGGAATTTGAGCAGATTATGTCTGCTAAAGTAAACAAGACAGGAATGGGAAAAAGGGTATCAGTCAATCAATAAGTGAACATTGTACCTTTTCTTTGTGGCTCTAAGTAAAACAAATGAAGTCAGGGCCTGGAAATTCTCCAGGGCAAACTCCATAGAGATTTTGCTCTTCTTTGTTTCCCTTCATTCTACCAACTTTTAGAAGAAAACACGCAACAGATTGTGCTCACGGGTCCCAGGTACACTTGAAGCTTGAGTTTTCAAACAAGCTTAAGGGGTGGAAGTCGTTCATTCATTGAAATGCCCATTTCAAGAAAATGGATGGTTGAGTGGTTCATAATACATAAAAACATGCCAACAACATACACAAACATTTAAAAAAACAACTGGAACCCACCAGAACAGTAGTAAAACACACATAGCATGCTTATCTTGTTGAATCTGGCAGGACAAGCAAATAGAATATTGGTAGTATACCAACCTACCTGAACAAACCATGGATCAACATGGCAAGATAACGAGAATTGCTTTCTTTTGTTAAATTCTTTTTGTGCTTTCTTTGTCCCTGATTAATTCTTGACATATTCTGGTCACTTCTCAATTGCAGGTTGAAAAATTATTTGCATGTAACAGCAAATGAAAGAAACCATTTATAAAGCTGAAACATATGATAAATGAGAGCTTGAAATTCAGTGTGATAATTAACCTTGTTTAATACAGTACTAAAAAAACAGGCCTCGTTTAGCTCTATTGTTTCATCATTTTGTTTTAAGTGTGTAACATCCTGCCTGCAATTGGTACGCTGACGGAAAACTGTCACAACAGTGATCATTGCAATCTAGAAGTTAAGTTTGACTGAAACATATGTCTTCAATTTTAATAGCTCAGCTTCCCAGATGCCCTAGAGGAGAATATTGCCTGAGAAGGAGCTTTTCATGTAAGAATAATTTGTGTTAAGTAGCTCAGTGATCTGTTTGTTAGGTTAGAGCTGACAGTTTGTTTATATTTCTAAAGGGCTATGATGAATGGGGGAGAAGTTGATGCTAATTAGCCTAAATTGTTCCTAAGAATGCAGAACACTTTGCCAGTTCCATTGTTTCTGTTTCTTTGCACTTTTTCAATAATTGAATGGAGCTCAGATCATTCATCATAATTTCAGGCAAGCTGGAAATAAGTGAATATAGCACGGGCCTGCCCGTGCAATGGAAGATGTCATAGTAGAGGTCAATTAGGTAAGACAACCTGGGACTCTTGTGTAGATGCGGAGGGTTGAATGTTGTCTTCAAAGAAATTAATGCTGTCATTAAACAGTTGGCTACAGTTCTGGCTACTTAAAAGGCTGCTCAGCCTAGTAAACATACTTCTTATTTTATCCTTAGATCTTAACCCCAAGATGTAGGCTGGTGACATCCTATACTTAAAAACATATTACCTCTCCAGCAATGTATAAAATGTGATGGCTGCAGAAAGCCTGATGGGAGCTCGAGGTCTCTTGGTGGCAGAGGGAAGGTATGCTATTCAGAGGTATTATGGATGTTAAGGAATGGAAATAATCAGCTATACAAGAAAAGGAGCACAGAGCCACGGGGTGTAATGAATAAACTACAGGACAGGACCAGTCTTTCTCTATTTGATGTGTACCAAATAATGTGGGATAATAATTCTCAGAATTTCAGGATGACATGATGAAAGAAATTCAGGGTGTTGTGGACAACACATATGAAGAGTCCCAAAGCTTGATTAGACAGAATAGCTTGCATGAAGGTCTAGATGTGAGTGACACATCTAGGAGAATCCGTTAATTGTCAAAACCAAGTGAGGATTTAAATCCAAATCTTCCTAGTCTTGCACTCTACCAGATACATGCAGTATATGCTGGTGTGATATATTTTACTATTTTAATTATGCTTTATTTTTCTAGGCAGTGTTATAACTTGCAGGGAGCACTTTCTATATAGCCCTCCCTCTTCTCTTCTCTTCTCTTCTCTTCTCTTCTCTTCTCTTCTCTTCTCTTCTCTTCTCTTCTCTTCTCTTCTCTTCTCTTCCTCTCTCTCTCTCTCTCTCTCTCTCTCCCCCTCCTCTCTCTCTCTCACACACACACACACTTTATATAGAAATTTATAAAATCCATGTTTAGTGCAAGAAAAAAAAACTACACATGTCAAATCCAGGCCTTAGCATTCTTTTTTAATTTATGCACATATAGTATCACAGGAAGAGATGGAATAAATTTGTGGACTGTGGCAAATGAGAGAACATTTTTGAATCAGGATCTTTAAAAGGGGTGAAATTTGAGTATGATTAAGTTAGGAAAAAGACTCATATACAGCGGAAGTCAGAGACACTGTATACATTAGAGGCATGTCATCCCCTCCCCAATTCCCTTTTATAGCTTGTTTAGGCTTTTATACAAATTGTGAAGGAATTTGCAGTTCTGAGAATAAAATTCTCTGTTTCTCTAAACTTTTATAGAAGTGCAAAGCACAACAAAATACAAAGACAAATAGCAATTAGTATTTAGTATTCCGATCAGGAGCAACCCTTGCTGTAGGGCAGGCTGGTAGTTTATACTGCCTGGGAGTTTTGTTCATCACTAATTTTCTCGGAAGGAAATGATTCCATGGCTTATGCTATCCACGTTTTGTGCATATTTGCCCTATAATTGGCATTTATTAAAGAGACTCTTGGTTTGATGGATGACTGTCAGGATACAGGCTGCCAGATTTCATTCAAATTACTTCTCTTTTGCATTAACTCATTAGAATTCTGCTCTGTTTAAACATAATCCTTATTTATTGTATAATTAGAATTTTAAAAAACTTAAATGTTGAGCGGAATTAGTAAAGTTTTATTAAAGTGTTTACATTTGTAATGTTGAGAGACAAAAAATGAGAAAGTTGGGCATTTTGAGATTGGAAACAGCTTGTAGTATATTGATTAGTTTAATTACTTCCTAGCTTCACAAGATGATCCTATACTAATAAACCATGTTCGGGGGGGGGATAAGTGGGGGAAGACTGCTACCAAGTTACATTTCTCATATCTGAGACATGTTAAATATATAAATAAACAATATTCTAATTGAAATGCTGTTCTGTAAAATGTTCTACTGATCTAATTAGACTTACTCTAGGGAAAAACCTATTATAATTTATTTCATTATATAAACTGATATAGATGGACAGTGTTTAAATTTTGGTAACCATTAGAAATTGATCAGCCATACCTTGGTTGGTTGTATAGTTTGTATTTTTATAGTAAACTTCAATTAGTAATTTTCAGGATAGCACTAAATATTATCAAACATTCCAATAACTAGTTTTAGAATATAGAGCTAAATATATTTAAGTTCTAGTCTAGCATACTATAAAGCAGTTATAGGATCCCTATGTTTGTTTACTGCAATGGTCCCCAGCCTCTTCCAGTTCATCAACTCTTCATGAAGTTTGAGACTGTTCATCAATCCCCAAACATTTATTATAACTGAGAATAATTCAATGAATACTAGTATTACAATAGTACTACAAATAACAATGGATATAGTCCTTGACTCTTAGGGGTTGATATTGACCACTTTGGTGAACACTGGTTTACTTAGTAATAAACTCACAATTGTCAATGGAGCTAAGTCCCAATTAAATGTTTCTATGATTACATGTTAATATTTACAGGCATTTGGTATAATCCTTATTAACTCTATTTGTTTATGAACTTTAATCAGGAATTGAAAAGGATCCCCCCTTTTTTCCTCCCAACAGTGAATGGAATAGTAAGTAGTTCAATCAAATATTTTGGAATGATTACCTTCCCATTGTTATAAAATAAGCTAAAAGCTTATCATATGTGGCAGCAGAATATATAATAAACTGCAATGATGCCAAAATTATAACACATGTGCCACAATGACATCATTATGTATGTGTTATCATTGGCTCCCTTATAATTCCGTTAAGGATCCATGTGTCATATGACATCTGGGACAATTATGATTTTGTTAGTTCTCTTCCACACCTGACTTACTGCATCTAAAGCTGAATATGAACTGCTAAATGCAATTTATGTCACTTCAGTAGAAGTATTGCTTTCAGATAATAGGATGTAATACTTCAACTCTATTCTGCAACATTAGACTCCATCTTAAATACTGTGTAAAGTTTAGGACATCACGAAAGGATTGAGGCAAACTATATGGGTTCTGAGAAGAATAACAAAAATTATCACAAGACTAGAAAAAAAATCCTGAAAAGACAGACTGAATGGGTTACTGTATGTTGAAACTTCAGAGGAGAAGCTGGGGTAGAAAGAACACGATAGCACCATTGAAGTACCTGAAGGTTATTGCCTCTCAAAAGGCCATAATTTGTTTACTGTTGTTCCTAATGTTCAGAATAGTTTGACAATGAAACCAAATGCCTAGACATGTGGTAAGCCCTGGATGTATTCAAGTGAAGTTGGGGCAGCTGCTTGTCAAAATTATTTTAAACTGAATTCTTACACTGAGCAGGAGGTTGGACAAAGAGTAAAATCACCCCTTTTGACTCAGATTCTGTGATTACCCCAGTAATTAAGCTGCATCTATCCATATAATTCTAACATGGGTTCCACTTCTTAGATATCAGAGTGTTGATGAAATATTGTCATAAGAACTGGCTTTTCTGTAGAAAGGGACATCTTAGCATACAAACTTGTCTTCCAGTGGATATGAGCCTTGGGTTTCATTACGTATTTCCATTTGTATGATTTCATACTTCTTTTGGAACTTAAATATTTTCTGATGGAAAAGAAGTGCTCGTCAAGACTCTAGGAAGGTGAATAAGCCAATCATTAAGCATTTCCCAACCTTCTACAAGGCCTACCTCAAATATAATACATATAAAACTTGTCAAAGTCTGCCAGAGCAACCCCCTTATTATGTTTATATTATTTAAATTAAGCAAATGTAACGTTGATTGGTTTGAGGAAAAATGTAATTGGAGTGGCTAGATGGTATGGTTAGATAGACTTTCACCCCTGGGAACATTAATTTAAATTCCACATTGAGCCTGAAAAGAGGGTATATTTGGTGGTCTCGTCTTCAGTCACTGTTGAGGCCCATTATGAACCCACCAAATAATTTAGCATGACTGCCAGCCTCTCATCAAGTGAATCAAGGAAAACTGAAACCCTATAACTGTTTTTGCATGGAAGAGGCAATTCTGTGGGTTAGTCCCATGTCTAAAGCAAAAGATAATGTCTAATGATCATCCAGTATGTATTCTTCCCTCTTCAATATAAGAGATTGTTACAACTGGTGTAGTGTTTAAATGCTTCATATAATGAACCAGCTTTAAGGAGAAAATCCTTTCAGTCTAGCGTTCTATAATCACAATGTGAATATTGTAAAAGACCAAAAAGACAAATATGAAATCAGCAGATCAGTATGAAATAGCCATATATATATATAGAGAGAGAAATAGCCATATATATATATAGAGAGAGAGAGAAATAGCCATATATATATTATATATATATATCCAATTAAGCTTACAACTAATATTATCTTTATTCAACATTTCAATTAACTAAGCCAAAACAACATTCAGGACTAACTTTTAGTAAATAAAATTCATACTGTTACACATCATTTGAACTAAAAATACTAATGCGTATTCAACATTGCTTGTCATGTTTTAATTATCTGCTTATATTTATATTTAAGTGGAAAACATATGTAATTAAGTATTAGGAAAATGATGGGAAGTACAATGATGTGGTGTAAAGTTGCTCCATGGTTTTCTGCCTTCTTAAATGATTCTTACTTTATGTTCCTTGTAAAAAGGGGGTGCTTGAAAACTAATAATCATCTTATAGGGAGTGACTACTTTTTTCTGCTAATAGCAAATTGTCTATTAATGGAGGTTATCAGAGCCAATTGCTCAAAGGGATTGATGAGAAGGGTATGCTAATATAGATTAAGCAGGAATTAGCATAGCTGAAAAGGACGTAGGATACTTCTACAGCAAAATAATTCTATGCTATATAATTTTCATTTAAAGTTTAATTTAAAGTTGCACTGATGCTGTAGGGGAAAAAATAAAATAATTAAGAAACATTGCTACTAGTAGTAATTCCAATTACATTTTAAGATTTTATTGCTTGTAGTAATGAGGGGGAAAAACAGTGTATAGGTCAATTTTTGCAAATGGGCTGGGAAAGTTTTTAAAATTTCAGAAGTGTCATTGGCTATCAATGCAACTTCATCAAAAAAAAGTGCCTGATAACTCAACCCAGTGTAGGACAACCAATCCAAGCTGTAAAAAAGATAACACTGCCATACATCAAAAACTTCTCAAAAACTACCAACAGACTGTTGGCACACATGGCACAGCCGTAGCACACAAACCAACTAAGGCCCTTAAAAACATCCTAAGTAAACCAGCAGCCCCAGAAGAAAAGACAGAAATTGTCTACAACATATAGTTTAATAAATGCAACAGCCACTACATAGGGCAAACCGGCAGAAGACTAGCAAAACACATCCATGAATACCAACTAGCAGTTAGAAGATATGATGAAAACTCTTTAATTTCACAACACATGGACAGACTTGCTCATGTTTCCCAGTTGAAACTGTGGTTATCTTAAACCAAGCCAAGTCCAAAAATGCTAGAAAATTCCTAAAAGTCTGACTCTCAGACAGGTTGGCCATTAACAGGCACATAGAGAAATATAGATTCATAAAATAGCCCAAATGGAAACAAAAAGACCAAAACACATCCTCGTCAGCAATCAACACCCATATGAGCAGAGATTAACACCAAGATTAACATGACGCCAACAATAAAGAAACAATACCCCAATCAGGGAACTGCTAAATAAGCTCAGAGTAAACAACAGTCCAATCAAGAGATCCCCAAGACCATTCTTGGACACTTGGACACATTCTTGGACAAGACACTGTCATTGCAGTGACAGTGCAAGCCACTGGTATATAAAATGAGAGCAAACCCTACTCCATAGTAATACTGATGATGTTACCTAGTTTGGTAATGAAATATCTGCAAGAAAACAACCAAGCACCAAGGACCCCAAAATTTCACTGCCATGTGCCTCTGTTATACCTTGTCCCGTTTTTAACAGAACCTTACCTGAATATTTTGTTTCCTCTGAAATATCAAAGATGCAGCATTGTAGTGGGGCATGTGAGAGAATATTGGCTTGTTAATCATGGTTTTCTAACAGAGCGGCTCCACCATGAAGAATGCAGCCTTTTATTTCTCAACACATTTGGGCTGTCTCAACTTCAGTGGCATTTATTTCACAGTTGAAGCCACGCTTTTATTACTATCCCTCACTTCCAGCTCCACCACTCAATCTGTTTTTACTGTGCACCAACCTAATTTTAAAAAAGCCAAAAAAATGGGTTATATTTTCTGTTTACTTAAAGCGTAAGCTATAGGTGAGATGGAAAGGAACAGAAATTAAAATAAAAACAAAATAAATATTAACTGCAGGAATAAAAGGCCCTAGATCTATAATTTATTACTTATTTGTAGCAAAGGCAATGCTTGTAAAAATGATGAATAATAAAAAATAAGAACGTAGTACGCATAATCTTGTCTATTTCTACCCACCCATCTTATTGTAAAGGTTCTGCTGGGCTCTGCCAGGTTTGTATTGGCCCTGCTGTTCAATCTGAGGCCTTTTGGTCTCCTCTCATGTGCTGTTCTTGATGGCAGCTTCTTTGCAGTACCACAATGCCAACTAATAGGGCCATGATGGTGAACCTATGGCATGCGTGCCAGAGGTGGCAGATAGTGCCCTCTCTGATGGCACGTGAGCGTCGCCCCAGTCCAGCTGCGATGCGCATGTGCATGTGCCTTCTGCCGGCCAGCTGACCTTCGGGTCTCTGACTCGCATGCACGGGGGTGTGGTGTGTGTGGGGAGTCATGCATGCATGCATGCATGGGGGGGTGCATAGGGGTCATTGCCCGCATGTGTGGGGCAGTGCACGTGAGGTGGATGCATGTGCGGGGGCAAGGCACATGTGCAGGGGCGGGTGCATTCACAGAGGGGCGCATTGCATTTCGGGGGTTCAGGTATGTGCAGACGCATGCTTTGGGCACTTGGTCTGGAAAAGGTTAGCCATCTCTGTAATAGGGCATCCCAGGAGGGGAGAATGTTCCATCTTTTCTTGTGGACCTTTAGGAGTGATCACTTGATATTTGCCTATCTGGAGAATTGTTGTAATGATTCAGTAACTATGCTTGTTTTAGAACTCTCTTTTTCCACCTATTTTTAAGGAATAATAGATATTAATAAAGATATATCATCACTATCCTCCTGGAAAAAAAGTTTCATTTTGGTTGAAAAATGGAATATCTGACTATATAAATGCATCTCAGTGTATTTGCAAGGAATAAATTCATGACATTCCTGTAAATGAGTTCAGAAAGTGAAATAAAACATAGCCGTCTCAAAACGTCTTTTTAAAGTAAATAGTTTCCATTGTGCTTAATAAATACACTCTGCTAAAAAGTCATTTCTATTTAATAATCTGCAACATCCTATTTAAAACTTTGAAAAGAATGTTTTTCATTCACAAGTGGAAAATGGGGATATGTCTGTGTATAATTTAACATGAAGATAGATTAACAAGGTATGAGAAAGAGGGAAAGAAAGAAAGAAAGAAAGAAAGAAAGAAAGAAAGAAAGAAAGAAAGAAAGAAAGAAAGAAAGAAAGAAAGAAAGAACCCACATCCATTTGAAATCCAGAGACCTTTACAATGCTACAAGTAAGTAAAAGCAGATGTTGTAAAGTTTAGAAAATCAAGACATTATTTTCCTGTTTCCATTGAATTTTTCTAAACACATTATAAATAAGCTTTGAAGTAATACAAAATGCCCTGTTTGTTTTGCTGATAGCATCTTTTTGTAAAAAACTTTATCGATGCTTGTTTAAGTTATAGACCAAATGATACCTTCATCCTCGGTTAAACAATTAACTTTATCCCTTACAAATACAATGCAAAAAGGCTGGCGAGGTCTAAGATGCTAACTTGCAAAAGCCTATCAGAATCGTTTCAAATTTGAACTTTGAGCAGCAAGAATATATTCCCTGCTTTAAATATAAAAAAACCCAAAAGCCTATACACATCTGAGTTGTTGCCTCAGAATAGCTTTGTGCCTATTTATGCTTCCCCCCTCACCACCTCAATATTTATGGTTTTGAATGACTAGCAGTGGATGAAGGAAAGGTGGGGAGAATGGGTGCTTAATTTGCTTCCCTCTGGCTATTTTCTGTTTTCAAATTTGCTCCATTAAACTGGATTTTCCTTTCAAGAGAAAAGGGGTGGGTTCCCATATATTTTCCATACAGTGGAAAAAGAGGCTCGATTGGGGCAATGTGGAGTGAAAAGGCTGCTATAAAGAAAGGTGAAGCTCTCGTTCCAGTGACACTTTTTTTGTTTTAGAAACCGATTGGGACCCTCAACTCCCTTATTCTAGTTACAATGGTTGTTTGTTAATCCAATAGACCCTTATGATTAATCTGTTAATCTAATCCAAACTGTCCCTTTTTAATTAATCTATTACCTTTAAACTGATTAATTTACTGATTTAAATACATTCAAAATGAGTATCTCATTGGGCATGGAACAGTCTCTTTTGTAAAAAGAATCTCTATTGCAGCTCTAACCTTGAGATCCACCCTGGTTCAATGACAAGAACCAGGAAAAAAAAACCCTGCTGCCACTGTGGAAAAGTTTCCCATCAGCAAAAGTGAAGTATGACTGGTGAAATGCATTGATCTCTTCCTATAAGTATCAGTGTTGTCTAGACATTTTATGATATGCTTTTCATTAGTAAAATCTGGGCCTCATCGAATAATAAATGAAATTAACAGAAAACATACAGAAACTTGCCCACTCTGTCCTTTAACTATAAAGCAATGAGAAATATATGTCTCTAAATAAATCTTTTCATTTCCACAATTAGTAGTTACTCCCGGCAACATAATAATTTGCAGCTTTGAATCAAGACTGTTTTAAATTTTACAGTACTATTCCAAAAACATTTTAATACAGGGAGATTTTATTATAATTGACCTTGGGCATGGTATAGGCACAGACTGAAAAGAAACCTTCTGTGGTAGATTTATTATACAATTAATGGTAGCATATTTTATTCACATGTTAAAATTATTTTTTTAAATATGTTTTGTAAAAAATAGAATATAGGCCAGTAGATTAGTCCAAAATATTGGCAGCCTTTTTATTGCTGTCAGTTTCCTGGAGAGAATAAGCCATGATTACGTCACCTGAACTAAAGCAGCACTATTTTAAGAAAACTATGAATATTCTGAATAACTTTTCCGAAGGCTTCCATGTTATTTTTCTTGTGAAGGCAGATGATTAACTGCAGAGGAGATGGAAAACCCCCCCAAATTTGGTTGTTATTTCACTTATCAAATAAAATATTGTGGTATTTTATTTATTTTAAACATTTATTTAACCACTCATCTAATATTGAATTAAGGTGACTCCTATAGCTTTTAAGCTTTTTTTTAAAAAAATATTCCTACATATATTACATGTGAGTGCACAAAACAAAATATTATTTTTGCATATTGACAATTCTGTAGCAATAATTTGGATTCCAGTAAGGAGAAGGGGTTTTGGCATTTTAGTGATCTTAAAGAAGTGATAATATTGTTTATCACTTTAGTTTAGATTTTTCTGAACCAGATTTTTGCTCTGGTTCAGTTTGGAGGCATTATAATTTTTTCTAAAAGTGACTCACAGAATATACCTCTGATTTTGGAGAAGATGATTATTAAATCGTTCTACTGAGCTCTATGAAATTTATGGCAAATATCTCAACTATTAAAAAGAAGCATGTTTGCAAAATTGATGATGGGTGGCTATAAGTATATCTTTCACTGGATATTGATGTTTAAATTTGTATATTTTAGAAACTATAGTTAACATGTAGCTTGGGTTTGGGCCAAATAAAAGTATTCCATGGATAGAAATGCTTATTTTATTTAAAAAAACTTGCAGCCTCTAGTATAGATTTTCCATTGACAGAAGGTCAAGGTGATTTATATCAATCAAGCTTCTAGAAAGAGAGAAAATTATTAAAGATTAACTTTCCCCTAAATGTCCTTCCTCCTCCTCCTCCTCCTCTTTCACTGTCACTACTTCCACTGGTGTAACTTCTTTTTGGCAGAATAAAAATGATGCAACACAAGTCAACATTTCTTCGAATGAAAAGGTTTTGAGTGGAGTTTCATTCAGATTATTGTCAGTAAAGGCAAATCCTTGAATTAACTTACAATTGTTTTTTTTAAAAATAATATATATTTCTAATTGAGGAAGAGAAGACAACCTTGTGTTAGACAGGTACTTGCATCTATTTTTGTATTTAAAAATATATATTTGGGGATTATCTAAGGATCACAGAAGCAGAACAAAGCTGGCCCTGTGTTGGTGGTTAGTACTGTGAAAAATTGGAAGTTATTTGGGAATGGGAATTGGAACTTGAACAAGGCTTGTGCACCATTTTTTCCCTTCCTTCCATTCCTGTTGAAAAACAGGAAATTGCTGTTTGTTGGTGCTTGTTGCTAAATATTTGTATGGTACGATTTCTGTAGGTTCTTCAGGACAGTGTTTTGCTGGGCCACATATGGTTTACAAAATACCTCCTATGGTAGCAAAGTAAGATTGGATTGCTTGTCTCAAAAAAGAAGATGGTATATTTACGGTACCATGTTTCTCCAAAAAGAAGTCTGGGTCTTATTTTCTTTTGACCCCTGAAAAAATGGCTAGGCCTTCTTTTTGGGGGGTTCTAATTTTTGATTCACCTCATGGCAGTGGCACCGACAGCCCCGCCCAGCAGGAGCCCGCTGCTGGCCCCTCTTCTTTTGCGGCCGCTTGCTGCCATTCGCACACATCGCCTCAGCCTCCATTTTGCCTTCAGATGCCTGCCGGAAGGCATCTGCAGCCGATAACAGAGTTCTGGATCGATCCGGAGCTCTATTATCAGCTGCAGAGGGCTTTCCGGAAGGTCAGGTATGCTGTGCGTGTCCATCCGGAGCCCATTTCACAGCTGCAGAGGGCTTTCCAGAAGACTCTGATGGTGAAACGGAGGCTGGAGGTGACGCGTGCGAGCTGAAATTTCAGAATGGAGGCTTTTTGACTGCATGGACTGAGGGAAAGATGGCAGGCAGGAAAGTACCCCCTCCCCATTTTCCTCCCGTTCGCCAAAAAGCCTCCATTCTCCAACTTCAGAGTCCGGAATGGAGGCTTTTTGGTGAATGCCAAGGGGCCAGCCAGCTGCAGTTGCAGCCGGAAAGTTGCCCCCTCCGCGCCCACGCCATTACTCATGCTGGTCACGCCCATCCCCCCCGGGCTTATTTTTGGGGTAGGGGTAATATTAGGCCCACCTCCCAAAAAGTAGGGTTGGGCTTATTATTGGGGTGGGTCGTGTTTTCTGAGAAACACGGTATAAGCACAAAGATTACAAAATTATAGGAGATGGCTACATCCTAAAACAAATATCCTATTCAATCAATATTCTGGTATTATTTTTTGCTGGCCTTTGACCCCATTTTCTAATCTAAAGCCCTTGTTACACTTCTCTCCAGATCGCTGGAGAATTGGAGGAGCATGAAACAAGTGACTCTAGAGAACAGAAAGTACAGCTGCACTTGAAAAATATGTTTTATGGCTTGTTTGCATACTGCTACTGAGGGGACCTGCTGAATGCATTATTTTGATTATGAAAAAAAATGAAAGTGGCAGTAAACATTGCAACGCTTTGGGAAGGAAGCCTGACATCTGCTCTGTGAAGAGCTGGCTGGGGAATATTCTGCAATAATATGAGCTTTATAGGCTACAGTACTTTTGGCACAATGCACCTTATTTGACAGTGCAAATTAAGTATGTCATATACTTAATCCATAGCTGACATTACTTCTCAGATCTAGTTGTGAGCCAAACATATTTCATGGTAACTTGCAATGATATATACTAATAAATTATTCTAATAATGTGTAGGAGGGTGGATGAATGTGAACTCTTAAAGAGTAATTAGCACTTCAGATTTTTACATGGTCACACCCAAAATGTTTGAGCCTTCCCCTCCTACATGGCCTCCAGCTGTTATGTAAGTCCCTTCCCAGATGTGTACATTCCCTCTGATGTCACTGGAGATACTTGGATCAGAAAGTAGTAAACATAAGTGAATCCAAATTTAACTTCAGAAGCACATGAAAACATATGGCAAGCTGGCTAAATTGTTGTGATTGCAGTGACAGATGGTATGCAAAGTATGATTTATTAAAAAATAAAGTTAGCACTAAAATGTTCCCTGAACTTGCACAGCTGAAAATGTTTTCTTTCTCTGCTTTTCTCAATAAATAGTGAACACATGAAGATGACTTATTTGCTCAGCATTGTCTATTCTGATCAGCAGCAACTCCAACACCTTTCTGTTTTTAACTCAACTTCCTGAAATCTTCTACAGTATATAAAATGTTCCCTGAACTTGCACAGCTGAAAATGTTGGCATGGAAACTAAGCACTCTGCATGTAAAATATTATTGCACTGCAGAGTTATAATTATGACCTAAGGAAAGGGGTGAGATGGATGGGTATGGTCACAAAGCAAATTTGTTGTCATGTGCTGTGAAATATTTGCTCAAATTTATGCAGACTATATAATACCCAATACACATTCATATCATTAATATACCAGGAAAGAAAGGTGCCAATGAAATAAGAAATTCAAAGTCCCAAAGGTGCTTTTTCAAGAGGCAACTGGAATTTCTGGTTTTTCTTTGAAGACATTTCGCTTCTCATCCAAGAAGCTTCTTCAGAGCTGAAGAAACTTCTTGGATGAGAAACAAAACGTCTTAAAAGAAAAACCAGAAAGTCCAGTTGCCTCTTGAAAAAGCACCTTTGGGAGTTTGACCTGGATGACTGAGAATCTCCAAAGAAATTCAAAGATATAAAACAGTTAACATTTATAGAGTTATCTTCAAAATCCAGAAAGAGACTAATTGAAGTAGAATCCTTGCTTTTCATAATTACATTAAAAAAGGATAAAGTAATTTGGTCTCAGTTAAAGAGAATATCCAAACTCAAGGACAGACTGAGCCACAGATCTATGGCATAGGCATTAGGCAGGTGTAAATTAGGTTCATTTCTGCAATTGATACTCATTTTATTAGAATCACTGTTATCTTTGGTACAATGAGGCAATGTCACAGGTAGTAGATAGTAAAAGGTGGTTGTACAGTTTTGGGAGAGAAAACTGTATGCATATCTTCCACCGAGCTAGCCTACTATCTTCAGACTTTTGCCTCATCATCAATATGGCAAAATGGAAGCTTTGAGTGATGATAAAACTGGCAAAATAATTGTACTATTAAGGTTTATTTGGTCTAGAACCTTCACTGTGTATTGCATATCGGTTCTTAATTCACAATGAGGCATTCATCAGCTGCTCAGCTAAAACAGTACTTTCAGAAACTAGAGCCCTGTGTTTTCAGTTGTACTTGCCCTGGATAATGAGTCATTAGAATTATAATTTAGAAAACCTTCCAGATAGTGGATGTTCTCAGATTAGGACTGACCTTGTTGATCCATGTTGGACAAAAGAGCCATAAGAGGCTTCCTGTTTGAGATCTAGTCAAAGCAACAAATCTATCTTGGCTGTAATCTTTGGCTTTGCTTCATAGGTTGTTCTGTTGACTCTTATCCTCTTGGGCAAGTTCTGGCTAACCTCTGACAGCTGCCTATGGTTTAACCGTAACATGTCAACATAGTTGGCTCACATTCAAAACTTGATCTCATTAAGTCCTTCCTTGCTTTTTTAGACCCAGGAAGCTGAAATTTTGGCATATGTATAGTTCAAAGCATTTATGATTTCTGGAAAAGTCCAAATCAGAGAAATTTCTATCTCTCCCAAAAGGGGAAAGGAGAATGAAATGTATCCCTCCAGCAGTAAGGCACTTATAAGTAGTTTATCAGTGAGTTTTAGTGGAGAGAGAGAGGGAGGGAAGGAGGGAGAGAGAAAGAGAGAGAAAGATAGAGAAAGAAAGAAAGAAAGAAAGAAAGAAAGAAAGAAAGAAAGAAAGAAAGAAAGAAAGAAAGAAAGAAAGAAAGAAAGCCATCCACTAGTCTTTTAGTTTGCCTCATATTCCATGCTATCATTCCTGCACAGAGTAAGCCAATACCAGAGAACAGAACAGGAGATTGTTAGAATTTGGCTATCTTTTCATATTGCTGAGCAAGATCTACACTGAGGGAAGCAGGAACTTCCAGTAGTGACTAAAAGGACTTTGTTGAATGCAGTGTTCAGTGTAAGCTTCATTAACTTGTGTGTGTTATATCTCTACTTGCAGAGAATTTCAAAATATGATCTCTGAAAACTTGATCTTTAATGAGTCCCTCATGATTTTGGTACTCTTACCCATCATTTTTATATTAGTAAAACTGCTAATCTCACAATAGAACACTATGGAATATTTTTAGTAGCATAAATTTTCCCTTTAAATTTACATAAAACAGGAACCACTCTCAGGGAGCGGGGGTGTTGGAAAGATAATGTAAAATGGTTGTGAGTTAAATTCCAGTACTATTAGTCACTTGGGTTTTATCAACTAAGAAATGATTTCTACAACCGAAAATTTATTGTAAATAAGAAAAGGCTGGCGATGGCCGGTTTTGTTACTGTTTCAACCATACTTGCTAACGAAAATTGTTGATTGCAACACATAGAAAATAAATCCATAGTCATGTACTGTACAGATCTTCCTTTTTGTTTTTCACCACCAATAGTTTGACAATGTCCTGATGACAAGATCAGCAGTGAAATACACCTGCTCCCTTTTGTCTTTTGCCAGGAGCTTAAAACCCATTGTTCTAAACGACCTTCACTTTGTATTGTCTGATTCTGTTTTTTAAGTGCTCTTCTTCTCTTCACTAGTAATTGTTTTATTTTGGTTTATATGAAATATAATTACCTCAACCAGTGTAATTAGAAAAAAATATACATGCCTTCACTTCTCAGGTCTAAAAAAGCCTCTACAATGCAACATATGTATTAAAATCTAAAACTAAAATACAGCAAAATCCAAGAATATAACATACCTACAATAATTTGTGAATATGCCTAATTCGCAATTCCAAAACCAATAGATGAGCTAAAATATGGTTGTATTTGTAAATCTGTACTTTTTAAATAAAATGTAGAGTGATTTTCAGATAATATCTAAAAGACTCCTTGTATATTATTTTTAAAAAGGTATGCATGGAAAAAAACTACATATAAAATCCAGATAGAGCTAACTTAATGTGAACTTTCATGCAGACTATTTACAAATATTTATTGATGTGAACATGGACTAGAAAATAGAGAAACTTAGTAATACTGTACTGAAATTGTTAGATAGACCATCCCTACATTCAGATCTTTGGATAAAAACAGTAAATTTAAAGTCCAATTCATGTTTATGAAAGGGAAGAAAGTATCTAGAATACAGTTGGAGAAAGTGTTGCTAATTCATATTTGATTTATATTTGCCTACTGAATTGTTTGTTTTTTACATGTATGCATTTCAGAATCAAATGTTCAGGAATAGCTTATTCTGATTGCACTGCTTGCTTTGTACAGATGGAAAATGATGAGAACTTTTTAAAACTAAGCTCTTAGAAATAATCTAAATCAATGGATATCAGGATAATCCTCAAACAAGTTTCTTAGCTGTGTTTTTAATTTGCCTTGTGGCAGGATAGACTAAGACATTTCACATTCTGCCTTCTGCTTACTTGTTTCAAAACTCATCGGCATGTACCAGGTGTCAAATTTACATGTCTGTTTTTCCAGGGCACATCAGGGTTACCCAGAAAGTATTATGAAAGGAAAAGCAAGCAGGAAGAACACTGTTTTGAAAAGCAGTTCCTTAGTACCAACGCTGCTGTGAATATTTTTTTAAACACATTGCTTACTGCTGTGGGTTATGTGGACGCAGGCTTAGTAATCTTGGTGCAGTACTTCAGAGTTAATTTAACTTCATTATACTGCATTGGCTGCCTCTTTCTCTTAAGCCTTTTTTGGCCTAGATTAGTTAAACATAATATACAGTAGTCCATCATTATTGTGCAAGACATCAATGTGTCCCTTGGTAAAGACAGGGGTATCTATTCTATTTTACTAAACCTTTTTTTTAAACCTCCTTACTAAAGATGTGCAAATGGGTTGCTCAGAATACAGCAAGATATGCTATGTTTTGGCTACAATCAAAATTAAGTCCATTGCACACAACTGCAAGTTTATTTAAGTCATTTACAAGCCGACAAGCCTTTCCTGACTGAGGGGTTTTTAAAGCTTTGTTAATCAGTTTTAAATGGGGTTTTAAACATTTAATAT
>JANHFL010002191.1:86144-99196 GCA_032468155.1 Oxyrhabdium leporinum
TTAATTTTTAAAATGGTTTTA
This sequence comes from Oxyrhabdium leporinum, assembly GCA_032468155.1. NCBI lineage: Eukaryota > Metazoa > Chordata > Lepidosauria > Squamata > Cyclocoridae > Oxyrhabdium > Oxyrhabdium leporinum. The sequence continues at coordinate 86,166 of JANHFL010002191.1, forward strand.
AGAGACTTTTAAATGTAAACCGCCCCGAGTCCTTGGAATGGGGCGGTATATAAATTAAAAATAAAAATAAAAAAAATTCTAGTCTGTCTGTCTGTCTGTCTCTCTCTCAAACTTGTATGCCACCCCACCCATCTCACCAAAGGCAACTCCAAGCAGCTTATAGACATTAAATAAATATGTCTATAAGTCATTTAGAGTTGCCTTTAGTGAGAATAAAATACAGAAGAAAACATTAAAACAATAAAAAAAATCTTAAATTGAAAAATTAAATTGAAAAAATAAACTAAACAGGATGGAGAGAGGGGGAGCAAAGTGCACACAGAGAGGAGGTGGGGTGTTCTCTATTCCAGTAGCCCCCTCCAATACGTCACACCCTCACAAGGGCCTGAATGAATTTATCCTGTACTAAGAATGTGATGGATGCTATTTGTAAGGTCTTCTGAAGCTTCCTTATATTGGTTACCAAATTGTTCCTAGGCACAAATTTTAGTGATGATTTTGAAAACTCTAAATAGTTTAGAATTAAGAAGTATTATAGACCTTTACGTCCTGTACTAGCTTTTCTGTACCCTATGTTCTGATAGAGAGAGCCATTTTTTTATAATGACATAAACCTTTGGAAGTATATTTGGCATTTTCCAATATGACTTCTCACTTTATATTATTTTTTTTCTTTTTTTAGGCAGAACTTTGCTTTGCAGATAAAAAACAGATGTGTAGTCTCAGTCTTACATGCTGCATTGCTTTTTATTATTATTTTTTAATTTCAATTATATTAGCTTCCCTCCATTGTATTAAGGCACCAGAAGGACAGGATATGCAATGTTAATAATTTTTTTCATGATTTTTTATTTATGTGTGTTTGTATATATTTCAAATATTTATAAAGAGGGGTTTAAAAAAAACTTTGGCATGTTGATTACTTCTTAGCTGTGTTGCAGATCTGGTATCGATGAAGATCTAGGTTTAAAAATTCAGAATTAATAAAAAAAGTAGATAGTATTCTATAATGTTCTTACTATCATTTTTTATCTGTGGTTTTTTGATGTGTGGTTTTGTCCAATTATATCTCTTAGAAGTTCTAAGTAGTCCGCATGTTCTCTTATAGGAAAAAAACTTGAGTCAGCATATGGAATTGAGCAAGTGAAAGATATGAATTAAATATTTTGAGGTTCAAGCAGCAACAGGAGTTATGTACTAGAATTTGATGCTCCCAAGTTATCTGAGTTATGAATTTTTTATGGATATTTAAAAGCTGAATGTACTAGATCAAAGTAAAAAACGTATTTGAAAGCATCCTTGCCAGCATTTTTTTCAGTATAACATTCATCATATAGTCTCTAAAATCATACTGGTATCTGATTTACACCTTGCAGATGAAAAGTAATTAAATTTATAATAGGGTGTACTCCTTCAGTGTCTGGATGAATTACAGTTTGAGAAGTATATCTGTTTGCCATTTTTGTTCTCTTTTTATTCAGCCTGTATAGAATTAAGAAATTAAATGTAATTGAGCTTCAGCAAGTCTCACAATGAAAAGAGGTACTTTTCAGCTTGTGATACTGAAAGAAGGATTTGACCATATTGATTGAAGTGTGCTTGCTGAGTTCAGTTTGGCCATAATGATGAACAGCAAAATATGTATGTATATAATGTAGAATCTTTACTTGATATACATAAAATTCAACCAAAATAGGTAAATATAATTCATTCATTCCTTTAATTCTTCACATTTGTGACTCTGTTTTAGTCCTGTTCTTTCTTTAAATACATATTTCCAGGGATGGTGGAAGAGAGCAAAACAGCAGCTCTTAAACTTGTTCTTTATTCATGCATGTCAGTTCCACATGTTGGTAAACTGCACCTATTGTCAGAGATCTTACTATCGCTTACGTTCCATGACCATATAGAGGCATATACTGTAAGTATAATCTGTTTTACTGAGTGGTTGAAGGGCAGGAGAACGAGCCAGCGATCTTCTCTTTCCTCTAGCCATTCAGGTACATGCATTGAAACAGTGAGAAAAGGCTAAGAGTCCTGTGGGATCAACCAAGATGCTATTGCTGTGATTGATACAAATGCACTACGCTTGGCATGAGAAGGGACTGTAAACATTTTTCAAAAATGTTAAAAGACAATATGATTTGAACAGAGCTTTATGCAAGGGCTACCTGTATTGCCTTACTCTATTCTTCCTTTCCCTTTTATCCAATGAATGCCAGGATCAAGAAGCATTAGAGTGCTGCGCCTGACACAATGAAGCTTAACTCCATATGGGGATGTAGTTTTGAACACTAGAAGGGGCCTCTAAATGCTGTTTCCCTTCCTCAGCTGCACGAGAGTTTCTGGGGATGTTTGGCTGAGAGCTTTAATCCATGACAATTGATAGTGAGAGCATCATTTTTGCCCTTTCCCCTTGATGTTTTTAAATAGCATGGATCTGGGAATCATTCCCACATTGAGAATCATGCAGAGAGGGGTTCAGATTAAGTTTCCATTTCAAAACAGTAGAATGTAGCCCTGTATATATTTAACAGTACGATTATGATTCATTTCAAGAGAATTTGAGTACGAGTTAATGTCTGATCCTTTTAATAACCTACAGCACGCTGGAATCTTTTTCTTTCTTTCCATGAAACACTTAATTGCATTATAGGAATCTAAAACATACATGCTAATTCACCACACAGTTAGAAGGCACATTTCTAAAGGATTATGTTGAAGGAAAAATCAACCCTTTTTTCCTGGTGTTTTGTCTGAGTAGGGATTATTTGAATTTATCAAAGAAAGGGAGAATGCACAACACTAGAAAGGAAAAGAATTGTGTTTTGGAGCAGCACTCCCCTGGACCATTTAATCCTTCAATTTATTCCATAGTTTGAACTGGGTTTGTAGTTTCCTGATTATCTTAGTGTATTTTAGCAGCTAATCATTCAAACTATGAATAAGGCATGGCTTTAGGGAAGTTACCGACCTGGTTCAGTAATGGTGTTAAGCCATTATTTACTTTATCAGGGTTAAAAGGGCTGTGCACATTTCAAAAAGAATTTTTAAAAAGTATTTTGGACCTCACACAAGCACGTACTTTTCTGCTAGTCATTAAAGCAGTCCAACTTTTTCCAGGATTCCACTTAAGCCTGAAAGAAATAAACAAGATGTTGCTGCTTTTAAGAGTCTCATAATCTTTTATTACTTGATTTCTTAAAATAGCAGGAAATCTTTTTCAGGCTCTTATGGAAGCTGGAAAAAAGTTAGGCTACTTGGATGAATCACAGAAAAATACTGCACTCATAAGAAAAGCAATTTTTCTAAATCATTTTGGAAGAGTATACATTCAGAACTGACTGGATTTATTTATTCACACTATTAACTATGGTTGATAGAGCACTGAGTTATATACACAAATATATATATATATAGTGACTTAGTGTAGCATAGACTCAGCTGCACTGACTGTCCCATTAGATGAAAGTGGATATATTGGTATTGATGTACTTGATAGAGTTTCTGTAAAATAAGACATATAGCAAGAATACTGAACATTTTTCAAACTTTTTTGATGAAGATTCACACCATTTTTAAAATAAATTTTCTAAGTAGTACTTAACAATCTAACTCTGAGTGTAAAGTTGTATTACTTAGATTTTAGTCTCAGATGCTTTAAAGAACTTCATATATCACTTCAGGGTGACCTAAGACAATGCTATACCTAAACTGTGGATTTCTTTTAATTTATTAGAAATAAAAACTGTAACAGTGATTCAGTTTCCTGGAATACCATGAAGCTGTTTTATGCAAAAGCTCAGTTTCTCAATGTTGAATACTTTTATAGCTTCAAATGTCAGTTCATTTTTGCATGTTAAACTTTAAATGTTTTTTTAGTCCAGAAACCAATGTTGTTTTTAATGCAGAATTAATGTTGAAAGTAAATATTTAATCATTCGTTTTCAAATTCCAGTTAGTGTATTTTTAAAAAGTGATTGCCCATATGTAATGCATAATATCTACATGTAATACAAAAGACAGCTCCCTTTCTGAACAACTGGAATGGCTTAGTGTTTTAAACTTAAATTATCATTTCCTTAGAACAGATATTCTACTTTAGTATGACATAAGTAAGTGTTGTGTAATTGTGTCTTGAAAGGCAAAATAAATTGGCATTTAGAAAAGCCTATAGGTATATCCATAGATGATTGTATTTCTAGATATTTTTATATGCGTACAGTGGAATTTCTGATGCTACAGTAAATTAAGGAGTTGGATGCTTTTCATATGCTATCCTATTTCAGTAACACAGAACAACCTTGAACCACACTAGAGCAATAATTACCTAACCTAAATCAGAGACAAGCTCAGCCAAACAGCTGTTTTCATTTTGTTAGGAGATCCATTTGATTTACTCTCTTGGTCAGCTTTCATTACTGTATAAGACAAAACTTCAGTTTAGTTTTTAACCCTGAATTCCCAGGCTTGTTTGCAGGCTGCTATAAAATTGCATGCTTGAACTATCAGAGCCACTCAGCGTGCTCGAGAGCTACTGTTGTGTTTTGTATGTGTTCTACTTTCTAGGACAGAGGCCAATTGTACAGGCTAAACAATTGACCCACCTGTTGTCATCAAAAGCAAACTCCAGTAAAGTAAGCATTAGACATTCTTATTTATTCATATGCTGACCGGCATACAAAATTGGCTTATTTTTTAACAGTCCACTGTGCAAGGAAATTTACATGTACAATCTCCAAAGAATGGATAAATAATAAATGGTTTTGCAATTACATCCCCTTTTGTTCCCTTTCTTTACGAATCAAAAGAAGGCTTTTATCAAAAAGCTACACAGAGCTTCATAAAATGTGCCTGTTCAATAATTCATACTTCAAACTTAAGTTCCAAGGAGAACATCGAATGTTATGAGTGGGGTGTATTTGTTACTAGGGCATTATCAGGATATGTCCTTAGTGGCTGTTATCAACTAGCTCCAAAAATATTTCATTTCATTTATTTATTGATCACATATTTGAACCACCCATTCCTTCACAGAGGGACTCTGTACTAGCATTGCTTGGTAGAGGATAAAACTCGTTAGGTGGCTAAGCCTCCTTTGCATAGAAATGAAGTTGCGAGGTAGCATGCTGTGCTTGTAGCATGTTTTACTGTAGCATATATATTAGGCCTTTGAAAAGATACTTCTAAATTATATAAAAAATAGTATTATTCTGTTAATACATCCCCCCTTGAAATTATTAGTGAAAATTATGTGTAATACTTGTTTTTACTTCACTAATGACAATTGTGCTAAAGTTATTAATTAGGAACCTTAAACAAATTCAAGGAATTTTATGATGAAAATCTGTTCTTAATCTGTTAGTCCAGCAATGCATGGAAGTATGTCTTTTTTATTACTACATGGGCTAGATTCTACTTCATCAGATACATAATGAAAAGGTCCAGTAAATGAGAGCCGAATTTGACCCGAGAATTTGATCTAAATAAGATAGCTGTTGTTCATTTACATTTCTTATCTAGATGATACTTGCAGTGTTTGGATTCTAACAAAAGTTCCTTCAGAATAATGTTATAGAATTTCCCTTTCTTGTCTCCACTCCATGCCCCCCAACCTGTTCCAGTTGGTTCCTCCAACTTTCTGAAGCTATAGTTCCTTATGCATGCCTTTTACTAGATGTTATGTTGGAACCATAGGAAAACTTAGATTTATAGAACTTATTTTTTTTATTGATCTGTAGATTCATATCCTATAATTGTTCAAGCATATTTTATGTAAAATCTCCTTTCATTTCTCCTCCAAAATGTCCCTATAGAATAGATTGAGGTGAGAAAAATTTAATAGTCCAAAATCATCTACTGAATGTTCATGGTTGAGGGTAGGCCTGAATCTGGGCACATTCATTCTAATACTCTAATCATGTTGTTTCTATAAAATTTACATGCTCCCTCGCATATCTTCACTTGAGAGAGAATTTTAACATCAACAAAGAATCGGTTTAAAATATAATAAAGTTAAATATTTCAATAAACAATACTGTTTTTGCAATGTGTTCTTAACATTTGATAATTCTCTGTAGTTCTTCATTAAAAACATAGAATAAAAAATAGATTATATTATTTAATTAATACAAAAGCTGTAATGCAAAGTTCAGTAAAACAACATAGGTTTTATACAGAGCAATTTGAAAGTTCAGCAACATATCTGTAATGCCAGGGACACTTTTACATTTGACAATCTGTCTGAAATTGAAAGCACAATGCACATTACAGCCATATTACGTATTTTAGTCCATGAATCCTTGAGTTGGCAGTCATGAAAAACAATAACTTAACTTACCAAGTAGGGTTTTTCCCCCCTTTTATTCAAACAAGTTGTCAGTCTTTATATCTAATTTAACCAATTCTTCTTTACCTCCACCTTATTCCTCCTTCATTCAGCTATTTAATGGAAGCAAAACTTACATGAAATTTCACTGATTAATGCATTCAAATCTCCCTAACTTGGCAGATTTAAAACAGACAAACTTTGTCCAAAGGCCCAAAACAACATTCATAACTTTAGCTACTTTGACCTCAAAAGTGTTCAAGCTCAGGATGTTTTGCCCAACCCCAATATTCAAGACACCTGGATTGATTATCCCTACCTGTTATCTCAACCAAATTCTTTTCTCTGTTGCAGTTGAAGACCTGCCAGTTCAAAGAGCACTCTTACAAAGAAATGTTCTTTATGTGTGTTCTGTGCATATAATAACCAACATAAAAATGTGATCTTAAATAATAATTTTGGTTTTACAAATGAATATCCTTAAATTGAAAACCTAATTATTTGCCCTCAATTTGTACTTCTGGAGGTTTAGAACGAGACCATGTTAAATAATCATGTTACATCGTATCAACTACCACCCCTTAACTAACAGAATTATACTAAGTCAATCTGTTTTATATCCTCAATCAACGGATATTGTACTTGATAATAATTTATCGAGAATAAAATCTGTTTTTGAAACTAATCACCTCATGTTAGGCCTGCCCTTTTTCAAATCCACCATCTGATATTCATTTTGTCTGTAAGACAAACATACTGATGAAAATGCAAATGCCACAGGATGTGGACTGTGGAAAGAAGCTGTTCTATTACTCTCTTTAAAACTTGTAATGGCTTAGGAAATTCTGTGTTTTTCCCAATCAAAGGCCATATTTTTATATCAAAGTAGAATTTATGAAATTAGAACCATCTAATTCTAATGAGTTTTTAATCCTTAAATCATTTAGTTCAACTGAATTCAAGAAGGCAAAAATAAAAAAATGCCTTGTCCACCTTAGTGACTTCAGGTATAGATACACTTTCTTTTAGGAAAAATAGAAGAAAGTACAGGGTTACTTGTATGTCACAAACTTTGCTATTATGATGGATCACTGACTGAACTTTTCTTTCTTTAAAAAAATTCTTTATACATTCTCTTCTGGATTCCATAGCAGTATAATGTGTATACATTCCACATGCATTTCTCATTTCCCTCCAGTATTTTCTTTCAGAGCATGTCCTGTGAACTATCAGACTGACCTTTGAATACTCCTGAATTGAGAAGACATGTGAATTTCCAAAAGGAGAAATGCTGACATTGCATGTGGAAAAAAAAATACTGTGTAGCGATCTATGAGCCAGTTGTTTTCCTCATTGGAATCCAATGCCGTGCAAGTTCCTTGCAGATGGGCCACCTGTTATAAATGCATGTCTTAAAAGACCAAGATGGATGCCTAAAATTATCACTGCTGCTGAAACTATTCCTGAGATGCTGCTGCCAACAGCACTGCTATTAACATGATTGCCCCAGACTTATTAGTAGCCATTCTGACAGCTATTTGGAAAAGATTTATCAAGCAAGATGATTTAATGATTATTTTTCCACAGGTTGACTGTTGTTACATTTGTGAATGGAACAGCTGTGCAAGAGAGTTATTACATTTAAAAAATGGCCATTCTGAAAGAATTTGGTTCCAGGACAGAAAAATGTGGCACATGAACCATTGGTTGACCTAACAAAGATATTTTTGCCTCTGCTTCATTTAAAACTTGGACTGATCAAACATTTTGTGAAAGTGATGAACAAGGAAGGTGAAGGTTTTCATTATTTGACACAGATGTTTCTGAGAATAACTGAGGCCAAGATTAAGGAAGGGAGTTTTGTTGTTCCACAGATAAGATACGTCATCAGTGACAAGCAGTTCAAAGATCTGTTAGTGGGGCCAGAAAAAAATCACCTGGAAAATATTCAAGGATATAGTTGAGTATTTTCTTGGCAACTGCAGTGCACCAAACTGTGTTCAGCTGGTTGACAAACTTCTTAGCATAAAAGATCATAAAGTGCAACATGTCACTGAAGAATCATTTTCTGCATTCATATTTAGATTTCTTTCCTGAAAATCTAGGTGCAGTCAGTGACGAACATGGCAAACGTTTTCACCAAGACATTGCTACAATGGAAAAAGCATATCAGGACAACTGGAATCCTGATCAATGCTGGCTGATTATTATTGGACACCGCATCATGATGTATTCATACAAGTGAAAACCAGAGCTAAACACTTTTGGCGCTGTTGAACTAATGCAGCATGTCAGAAACATTATGCAATTAAATACATTATAGTCATTAAAAGTTAATTTCATATTTCTCAATATTTTTACATGCTGCAGTCACTCTGAAATTATATTTGTATTCAGTTTGAAGAGATCTATCATAATCACCAAACGTTTTTCAGGAAGCAACATTTCTGGGGGAAAAAAAACCTTGTTGCCCAGTCTTATAAGGAGTTCCCACTTACCTACCCACAATTGAGACTGGACTCTTCGTCTTTGAGTGAAGCAGTTATTAAGTGTCCTCATGACCACTTTGTTTGGGGACTGCAATCCCAGTTCTCATTAAGCAATTTCACAAGTTGTTAAGTGAACAACTTAAGAGGCCTTCTCAGTGCCTGCGGAGCTGCAGGGAGGAAGAAATTTTGAGCTGCATAACGGTAGTAGGCATGGATCTTAAAATCCTTTTCTCCCTGCCTCTATAAGGCTCCCCCTGGAGATGGGGAAGAATGGATTTGGGGATCTGTGCATGCTTGGATTTCAGCTGCCGAGGATCAAACAGGCCCAAAACTTGGGGTTCTTTTCTTCTTGCCTCTGCAGAGAATTCCACAAGGGCCCCAAGCTCCATGCATACCTATATAGAATCAGTTCATTCCTGATCATATTTTGGTAAGGAGAGAAGGACTGCAAGAGCCGGCTGCCGAAATCCAGGCAGGCACAGAGCTTAAAGTCCTCTCCTTAACCCTGGGGAGCAATTTCTGCAGAGGCAGGGAGAGAGGGATTTTGAGCTCCATTCTTGCTGAATTTTGACAGCTGAGTTTCAGGCATGCATGGAGCTTTGAAACCTTCTTTTCCCGCCTCTTCTAGAGACCTCTGCAGAGGCAGGGAGAGAAGGATTTTAAGCTCCATGCCTGCTTGGATTTTGGCTGCAGTGAACTCTTTCAGCCATTCCACAGAGATGAGAATGAGTCCTCTTGACAGGCAACAGCAGCTTGCAACCTTCCCTGCTAGCTTCCCCATTGATTTCTCTCCAGGAGAGAAGAGTAGAAATGACGATTATATGATTGCGGGGCTCTTGGTAACACATTGTAAGTGCTGCAGGTGTGTGTGTGTGACATTTTGTGAGAGTCAGAAGTGCTTTTCAGGCTGTAAAGCCCCCTTTCTGAGGCCATATTAATTTCAAACAGTGGTTAAATGACTGGTCATTAAGTGAGGACTTTCTATAACTTAGAGGCAGGGGAACAAGTATTAGACTAATACTGCAGATTAGTGGTTTTTCAAACTTGCCAATTTTAAGATGAATTCTGGGAATTGAAGGTCACATATCTTAAAGTTGCCTACTTTGAAAAACACTGCTGTAAGCAATACTGAGCATCCCAAAACCAATGAGAGGAGGAAAGACATAGCTCAAAAGGAAAGCCCCTTTCATGCAACTTGGCATGATGGGCAAGGAAATGCTTTTGACTAATCAGTATGAACAGTACTAATTTAGGAGAATCAGTGATTGAACTTAAGATAAGACAGCTTCCTATATTCAGCATAGAAAAGTTTGTGAAGAAAGTTGTGAAGTAACTAGTGAGGTCTTCTAAGAAATAATTCTTTTAATCTTCCAGTTACAGCCTCCAGGCTATGCATGGCCTTATCCAGCTTTAAATGTTTAGAAACCGGAAATTCTTTGGGGAGCAATGAATTCCTGTGAAACATAAAATGATCTCTCAACTTGAATATTTAGGGAAGGAAATTCTTAAGTGTTAATTTTAAGCAATTATCTAGGCAGCAGCATGATATTCAATAGTGATATGATTATGTAGTAATATTTATTTTTGAAAATCTTAAAAGAGTCTAGAAAGCTCAACTGTTTCATGCCGCTAGCATCTTCAGTGGAAGTGAATTTATGGAAGTGAAAAATTCCCCACCTTAAAGCTTTGTTAACAATAGGGACAAAGCAGGTCATCTGTAATTGATTAGTGTGCCCTAAGCAGGTGATTGGCATTTCCAACACAGACAGTGACAAACCGATATGCATACGCAGAACTGTACTTCGATGCATATCTTTCTTAAAAACTGTCATGGTATTCAGTGGAGGTTTGTGAGATAAATCACTGGTAGAACTTTTGACCACTTGATGATAGCATGTACTGATAGGAAGTTGGGTTGTTCAAAAAGCACCTGATACCATTCAATGGCTACAGATACTAATTAGGGAATCTAAGCCACTAGCAAGCCATATTCTTGAATAATAGTGATTAAACTACAGTTTTCTACTGGTCTCAAATAAGTATGAAAATCCTTCCCAGTCACTCCAAGAATTTTGCAGAGATGATCAGCAGCAGACTGCATGTGGACCCTATAGATTGTATCTTCTTTCTGGGATGGAGAGATTCACAGTATGTGCATATTATGTGAATCTTCTTCTCTCTCTCTATTTGGGCATATTTTCACACGTACACAAACAATACATCTACATACTTTTTACTAATTTTGCTAATGTATTAGCTACCTGGCCCTAAAGCATTTTTGGGGGAGAAAGAATCCTGAAAGGCTGTTTTGGAAAACAAAACCATGGAAAAAAATGAAATACAGCTGCTTTCAGAAACACAAAATAGCACAAAGCTTAAACTTCTTTCTACTGATTGGCTGGATTACATGCCGTGTGGGTCACTGCTTTATAATAATTGCCAGTTATTTTCCCTCATTAAAATAAGCACCAACTAAATATTAGAAACAGTCTTAAACTGAATTGGATATGCCTAGAGATTTTATTTCTATTGCCTGTATAATATGAGGACCTAAGAAGGCAACATTTCATATGCTGTAATATATTTTATGTACTAAAATCTAACTTGATTTTCCAGCATAGCAACACCTAGAATCAAAAATAAGAAATCCTAAAATTCAATATTCTCAGGAAAGATTGCTATAAAGGTAGATGCCTATGTTTCCAATGTCTCCTTATGTATAAAAATGGCTCTACTAAATTTAATGTTATAATACAGTTAAAATCCAATTATAAAATGGAAAATCAATAACATAACAAATTAACCAGTATCCAAATATAAAATTTCCAGAAATTTAAAACAGAAAGCTACAATAAAATTCATGAGGCCCCTTCAAATTTTCCCTTAATCTCTATGAAGAATAATAAGTGTAGAGGTTTATCCCCCAAAATAGTGCGGAATCTTAAAAAGCTTAACGATGGGGACACTTGGAAGATTTAGAGATCTGGATATACTCGACATACACACACCTGAAGAGAGGTAAGATATGGGCCTATAAATATTAAATGGCTATGATATACAACAGGGACAAATCTTTTTTCTTTTGAAAGCAAGGGTAATACAAGTATCAATAGATAGAAATAAAAAAAAGAGATTCTGGCTGAGTATTAGGAGGAATTTCCTGAGGTTCTGAGTTGTTAAGCAGTGAATGATTTGAGATAGATTTTCCCCAGCTATGTCTACCTATCTAGGATGGTTTAATGAAGTCTGCACTGAGTAATTGACTAGAATAGAAGACCTATTAGGGCTCTTTCAATTCATTCAATCTATCATTCTATAATTCTTCTAAATAGATTGATTAGAAGCCCATATCTGGCAGAACATGATGATAACCTGGACATGATCAATAATAGCTAATGAAGAACCCTATTCTATGTACTGAAAAAAAACCCAGAAGGCCCACTCTGCATACTCTAGGTTCTAGTCTAAAACTAAAGGACAAAAAAAGGCAAAGAAAGCACTACCATCATCAAGAACTTTCTTTTATCCATATACAACATCAAATTGGGTGAACATCAGAATTAGATGCCTGCAAGGCATTGCAAAATAGAGGTCCAATTCAGAAATGTTGAGGATACAGAATACTATAAAATAAAAATTATATCAAACCATTACATAATACAGGCACCAGTGACTCCTATGGTCAGTTCTCAAAGGCTTACTGACAAAGCCATGATTTTATCACCCTCTAGGAGACATGAGAGTGAGAGTCATCCTTATCTTGGAAAGCAGGCTATTCCGTAGTAGGGAAACTCTAGAATGAATGTGTGCCATTGGTCCCTCTCTAGGTGAATGGGGGTGGGGAAGGATTTGTAGTATCTATATGTAATAGGATACAGGATGAGATATTAAATACATTAAACCACTTCTGTCTGTGTATTGTAGGAAAGAGACTGGCAGAGATAAGGGGACAAGTTAAATGAGTAATCATTGTAGAATCTGCAAACAGTCACAAGAGGACAAGGTCCACCCCCCTCCCCCCTTGAATGCCATTAAATCTAATCTAACCAGATGCAAACTTAGTTAAAAAGATTCCTATGTGTAGGCTTGAGCAAAAAACCCAGTAAATTTCAACCCTTCATGTTTGGACCTGGTTCTGTATGCCTGATGGGTATAGACCAGAGGTCTCCAACCTTGGCAACTTTAAGACTTGTGGACTTCAACTCCCAGAATTC
>JANHFL010002191.1:104700-129224 GCA_032468155.1 Oxyrhabdium leporinum
GAGGAGAGGAGAGGAGAGGAGAGGAGAGGAGAAAAGAGAAGAGAAGAGAAGCTAATTCTTCTAATTGCTTAGACAGTATCTAGCCAAACTCAGCTTCTGGAAAAATGAATTCCATAGTACTATATGAAAGAAATTAAATAATCTGAAACTTTAAAATGTTGAACATGGGGGAAAAGAAACTGATATATTCATCCAGTAATAATGAGTCTTTTGAGTATTTCATTCTTAAAAGTTGGGTTTCAGATTTCTTTGTATTTGTCCACATTTGCATATTGAATAAATAAATAGTTTAATTTCCTCAGCCAATTCATCATCTTCCAGGCAAGCAAATATGATTCTCTTCATGCTGGCTGCATTCTAACTCTCCATGCAGATAGCTCAGAAAGATTTTGCAATTTCTTCATAGTTGAAGGTGAACAGCTTTAAAAATGCCTAATTATATCATTATTTTATAAATTCATGTGTTCTATGAAACATATCGTATTTGTGGCTTACGTTCACAAAGGCTGCACAGTGCTTGGAGCTAGGACCCATTAAAATGAAAAAAAGAAAGAAAGGTTTAGAAAATTTCACAGTGTGAAAGAATCCTATTTTTGTACAGTACTTCTGTAGAACAAAACCACTGCTGTAACTTTGAATTACCCTCTCTTTGTAATGCCGCTGTCCCATTCCTGAAGTTCATAAAGTGCTAAGTTAATGTGGAGAAAGTTCTGTTGTACTCAGCCAAGAGAGGCTGTGTACACCAAAATGATTGCTGGGCCCTTCCATTTATTTACTTATGTTTGTCTCGCTTCCCTCTTCCTTTGTCAACCACAGGTGCTCAGAAGCACATAATGATCCAAGTGCATCAGCAAAGAGGTTAGTGTGAAAAGATTTCTTTTTTTCCCCTTTTTTCCACTTGTCCTAAAACTACTCCCAAACTGTCACATGCATTACACCAATCACCATAAAAATCAAGGAACAAGTAGCCTTCTGTAAACTGGCCCAGCAGTTCCACCAAGACATTAGTTGAGACAGCTTTGAGACTCTGTTTTGTCTGGTCCTTATTCACAGAACCTGTTTCTTTTCATTTCTTTCTCGCATGAGTTTTTGTGTACGGTGTGCATGAACGCATGCATTTCACCCTTTGAGTGCAATAAAAGAGCTTTAGGGCATTTTTTATTTACTGTAAAATGTACTGGGGGAAGGGGAGGATAAATTTATCTTACAAGCCACACAGCAACGGCTTGCAAAAACACTGAGGCTACTGTAGTTATGGTTTCCAGAACCACCTGCAAACAAGTGCAGCTATCGCGGGCAAAGTGTGCCCCTCGGCTTTTGTTGTCGCTGTTGTTCTTGAGGGCATTTTTTTTTTAAAAAAAATCTTCTCTCTTTTATCAGCCCAAGACTGGCAATGAATTTATGTGACAGCTATGAAGGTAGGATGCCAACTGTGAATAAGGGCAAACCGCTTCACGGTTCCCCTGTTGGTAGAGTCGCAGTTTGGTCTTACATGGCAATGAATACCAAGCCAGAAGTGATGAATTGGTGAGCAGGAGGGAGACGGTTGAGTTTGAAGGGCTGCAAATTTCCTGCATTTATAAGAGTTTGGGTTGGGAGAAAATGAGGCAGTTGGGAGAAAAAAAGAGTAATTTTCTGACTACCTCTGGCGAGCTGTGTTTAAGCTTAAGAAAATCTGGCTGGGATGTTAGTCTGAGAGTCAACTAGTTATGACTAACTTGTTTCCATGCACTCTTTAACATTTGCTTGCAACGTTCCTAGTTGTAATTAGTAACGTGACGAAAATAAAGATCATTTTTTCCTCTTATATTTCCCTAGTAAACCAAGTCTGATATGTCATGGGCCAATGCAATTGTTTCCTGTGACTCTATTCCTTGAACCTATGAAACAATTCAAAAATTCAGATAAGCTATTTGAAGTCCTTCCCAAATAATCTAGAGCCACCCCTGTTTTGAGATCTGGGCAGGAACAGTTTATTAGCTGTAAGCACAATTTTCCATCACTATGTAACTTTTTTGGCAGTAAGTAAGTAAGTAAGTAAGTAAGTAAGTAAGTAAGTAAGTAAGTAGTAAGTCTATCCAGTGGCAATACAATTTTTTGTTTTGTGAGTGGGCATTAACACAACTCACGTCATGTCACAAAAAGCAATGTTATATCAAATATTAAAATGTAACTCATTTGTATCTGCCAGTTTGCGTATACTGAGTTCACCCATATTGTAATACAAGGAAGAAATGAAAAAATGGATGAAAAGAAAAAAAAGTATGAAGAGTAACAGTGGTAGAACCAAACAATTGCAGACCATCCAACAGCGATCACTGGACTATAGAAGAAATTACCAAAGTTTCTCGGCTCTCTTATATCATTTACACAGGGAAAACAGACATGTTCAGCAATTTATAGGAGATAAATTTTTACTGAAGAAATCAAAAGAAGCAGAGGAATCTCTTAACCCTGAAAACTAGTTTGGGCTAGGTATGATAGTAGTTTGGTATGCTTTAGTCTTTAGTTTGCTTGCAGACCTGCGATATTAAAAAGTAGAAAGGAAAAGCCATCAGCTCAAAGAACTGCAAACTGCAATTAATAGCCAATAGCAGTTTCCCCATAGCATCTATAATAATGCGATCTTGGAATTTATTTGAAAGGTAAAATCAATATTGCTGTAATGAACAAAAACATCCATTCAATTGTTCTGCTCCATCTGTAACTGTATTACAGGTAGTCCTTGATTTACGACAATTGAGCACAAAATTTATGTTGCTAAGAGAAATCATTGTTAAGGAGGTTTTTCCCCATTTTATGACCTTTCTTGCCACAGTTATTAAGTGAACCATTGCAGTTGTTAAGTTAGTAACACGGCTGCAAAATAAATCTGGCTTCCCCATTGACTTTGCTTATCAGAAGCAAAATGGGATCACATGATCCCGGGGCAAACAGCATGAATCCCTTAACTACTGCAGTGATTTGCTTAACAACTGTAGCAAAAAGGTTGTAAAATGAAGCATGACCGCCCCGAGTCTTCGGAATGGGGCGGTATATAAATGTAAAAATAAATAAATAAATAAAATGACTCACTTAATAACTGCCTCACTTAGCAACAGACATTCAGGGCTCAGTTGTGGTTGCAAGTCAACCACCTGTATGTATGCAACATTAATGCACATAAATAGGGCAGGGCTCAATTGCAGCCATAATAATCATCTTGACTTTTTTGGCAGCTCTCCAAGAGGACAAAACCCAGTTTTACAGAATCTGTTAACCTTTGCTCCAGAGGACAAAGTTTACCAGTTTTTATATTACTTGAAGTTGCCTTGAACAATTTCAGACTAATGGGGAAAATACAACTTTATCACAATGTAGCTTAAGATGAATTAAGGCTGTCTTTTTTAGCTGGCAAGAATGACAGGAAGGCACTGTCATGGGGATGAGATCAATATCATGAGGTCATTGTAGAAAAAGGTCATTCTTGCACCATTCTCAGCCATATAAAAATTGGATGCAACTTTGTGTGGTTGCAGCCTCCATCTTGATAGTCCTCCTTGTGGGCGCCCCGCCTGGTTACCTGCTTTGCAAAGAAAGAATCCACGTGAGGCCGAAAGAATGGCCTACAAGCGTAGGCAGAGGATGGGGCAAAGAAAAACTGGAGGCAACAGGAGAACAAATCAGTGGAATGACTTGCCTCCAGAAGTTGTGGGTGCTCCATCCTGGAGGTTCTGAAAAGCAATTGGACACCCATTTGTACAGAATGGTATCGGTCTCCTGCTGGAGCAGGAAGTTAAACTAGAAGACCTCCAAGGTCCCTTCCAACTCTGTGATTCTATTATTCAACTTGCGGAATTGAGGGCTGCCTTGGCAACTCAAATTCATGGCAATTGATTATTGAAGCCTTATTTGTTGCATCCCTAATTTCAGAGAGGAAAAGCAGCCTTTGCTGGAGTTTCTGCCTCAATTGTTCAGATCATTTCATCTGCCTGGAGTATTTTATAATATGGATGCTGGGCCTTTGACCACATATTCGGCTTTCCACAACGTCTGCGTATCCCTAGGCAGATTTCCTTGACTGTGCACACAACTTTGCCGTGCCTGACTTGAGATATGGGTGGCAGAGAGAGAGAGGGGGGGGAGTGAAAAGGTAACAACCCACAATTCTCCAGCTTCCCTGCGTGCCTCTGGATGGAAAGTCAGCAAGCCAGAAGGGCCATTTCCCACCCTCGGGCTCGGGCTCCCAACGGGCTCGGGCCGTTTGAGGTGTCCCACTTCTCCTGTCCCAAAAGGCGCGGCGGCGAGCCTACTTTTTACCGTAATTCCCGACTATGCCCGGGAGGAGGGGGCTCAAGCGAGAAAACGCCGAGCCTGACGCTGCCTCTGCAGAAGAGAAAAGGGAAGCAATATGATCAATACGGTTTCTTTGTGGGGCCTCGCTTACCTCGGCGGGAGACCATCTGCTCCCTGTCAATGGATCACCTGCTCGTCTGACTTGTTGGCGGGGCAACGGGTGGGTGGAGGGATTAAGGAGAGCGAGGGAGCTTTGGCGGCCGCGGGAGACTGTTTTGTACCTTCACACTGGGCTGGAGAAACGGGGGGAGGGAAAGGGCAGGCTTGACAGGCGCAAAAGAAGGGCCGGGCGCCGCTGGAAGCAAAGCTCACCGACTCTTAACTCCTGTCTTCTTCTCATAAAGGCCGCAGGCCGGGGCTGTGGGTGCGAGGAATTTCCCCCCTGGCTCACGTTTCTCAGCGTGGCTGCCAAGGGTCAACCACACCCCTTCCATAGCTGCTGCTGAAATGCTAAAGGGGAGGAGAGGGAAGGAAAGGGGGGGGGGGAAGGGTTCCTGCTACACCCATCACAATAAGCAAAATCGTCAAAATTCTCCTGTTCTGCCCGCCTGATTTGGGGGATGAAGGCAGATCACCGAACAAAGGAAACCATATATTCATGTGTCCTTTTGCAAACCATGAAGGATCTTTCTCCAAAGAGGCGTAATGTTTTCACGCGATGATGGCCCGGTTAAATCAATATAAAATGTATTAACCAAAGTTTCTAGTTTACATTTAGGTTTGCCATCTGGTCTCACGTGCATATTTACTTCAACGTGTCTATTCGGGCTTCCTGAATGTAACCTTTCCTTCCAAGTAACGTTACATAGGATTTCCCCTGCAAAGTTGCAGCTTTGAACATGTTTATCAAAATACACAAGGCAAAGTGACTTACATTTTCAGCAAAGGCTCACAGAGTTTCACAGCCTGTGTTCAGTTTCATCATTTCTTAGTGTTACAATTTCTTACCTGTGCTCTGTTCAAATCCTAAAGTAGGTGATGGCTTGGGATAATGTTTGGATATGAGCATTAATAAATTCTTAACTGAGTACTATTTTATTTCCTTTAATGTATAAGAATGTATGGAATGTTGTTTTTAATTTAAAAGGCTTGGATCAGAAAAGGGTGGTGAACACTTGTTTGAAGTTGTAACAAATATACATAATGTAGGATTTGTGTATTTAAGCAATTTGATCTCTCCATTAAAAGTTGGTAGAGTCATGTCAGTCCTGTGTGAATCCTATAGGAACAAATTTTGGGACTTCTTTTTAGATGCAGGATTATTTTGTTGAGTTTGTTTTATAGTGGGGCAGCATTTCTTAATTGTAAAATCTGTCTCATAACTTTAAGAAATAATATAGAAAGTAATAGAGCTATTGCAAAAAAAAAAATCTGACTATTTGGAAGTAGGATGGGGTATATAAAGTATTGGTATAAGTAAACTAATCCTTGATAATTTTTTTTGAAAAATTACACACAGCATGACATTCATATAATACTGATAAAAATAACTACATTTTTAACACATCCAGATTGCACCAGAAAGTCATGTTACCCCAGAGTTTTATTTTCATGTTTATATTATTACAAAAACTATTTCTGCAAAGTAGCTTCTTTACAAGGGTTATGCTAAATTAACTTCTATATATTAAGCAGAGAGCCTGCAAAACAAATTTAGACTGGGCAATCTGTCAACACCGGAAAATAGAACTGTTTGTGACAACCTTGGAATAAAGAAAGAGCTCTTCTGAATACCCTTGAAAGGATAATTAAGTGATATTCCAGGATGTTGTTACGATTTCCAATGTACTGAAGTTCTTAAGCATGATGAAAAACCCAGAAGTTTATGGTGCAGCTGCCCTGCATCAGTGAAAAATAAAGCATGACTTCGGTTTAATCACTGTATTTCCCAAGTGGCTGTCAAAACATGTACTCTGCCTGCAAGAGATATTATTTTAATTTGAAGATCCATTTTGAATTTTACTTTTTAAACATTAAAAGAGCATGCTTCCAGACAGTTCTCTTCACATGTGCAATAAGGCATGTAAAAACTATTCGGGCCAATGTTTGCAATCACATCAAGAGTGTTCCATCATCCAGGCGAAGCAAATCCACCATCTACTTTAACTATGGTGTACGGGCAAGAGACAAGGAGAAAATAAAATTGGGGATATGCATGCACGCATGCACACGCATGCACACACACAGCCTTTCTGTTTTAGTTGTTGTTAATGATGGTTTTCTGAATAATCCACAATTGGCTTAAAATAGCATGCTAACTAACAAGCAAGCAAACCACATTTGACTCCGCAAAAAGGTGGATTTGAATATGAAATAGTTTAATTTTTACTGCTGAACTTCAAAGGGTTTATGGAATCTATCCTTTCAGATTATTTCAGATTATTCTCCGTAATATTCATCTTTCATATTCCCTTTTCATATCTCTATCTATGGAATCAAATGTAGTTCTTAAGATGTTATCACACAACTGTGATAAAGCAAAAATGGGATTAATCCAAAATCATCCGTAGTATCTGCGTTTAGGAGTTTTCTGCAAGAAACTTCCTTCAATCATTTTAGTAAAATGTTTCAATCACATTGCTACAAGTATTAAAGCAGACATTTTCAAGATATTGTCAAGACTTTTAGAACCTTAACAATTAGCAAAACAATTTAGCATGAATTAAATATGTACATTTCATTAGATGTAGCTCAAATGTCTTATATAGTCAATGCAGTTCATTAGATTTCATGCCAGAATAAGTCTGTTAGACTCCAGTGGCATTTTAAAAACCTTCGTTATTTTTGCTGTAACATTGTTGGTTTATAGACAGTTTCCTCAGTCTGTTTTGGACTTACACAGTTAGTGACTACCTTTACACAACCACAAGCCATGCCTTTCAACCTACCATGGACTTATAAAGTCAACTGCTTATGCAAATCTTGAAGGATTTTTGAATGTTTGATGGGCTTCCGTATATATGTAGCTGCCTCTCCACTCACTGCTCTGCTAGCACTGCAAAAGAAAAGTGTGACTCCTTTCAGATCTCAGGGTTATGAGTTTATAGTTTTGCATATTTATATGCTTGTAATAATAGGAAGAAGACACAGCAGTATTATATTAAAGTGTTCACATATTTTATGGCATGTAATACCTGCCATTTAAGTCTAACTTATACAATGCGCTACACCAGAACAGTGTTTTCTTTATTTTAGTTTAATGTGTCCTGCAAAAAGAAGATTTAGGATTGTAAATTATGGTTTATGGTTTGGCATGTATAATTCCATGCAACTACGGTGTAATTCAGTAAATCGTATTTAAATGAACCATGGCAAAGCACAATATACAAATTCAAACAAAGTGGCTTTCTAACTACTATTGAAAAAGTATTCCTGAGTGTAGGAAAGTCCTTCTTGAAAGTCTGGATATTTGAGCAGTGATACTGATGTTGTAGAATATTGTCCTCTATTCTATGGCAGCCTGAAAAATATCAGTCTGTTAACATCAGTCAGTCTACCTATCACAGAGGTATAAGTTGTGATGCTACTACGTACAATTTTTGTGCTCAAACTCTGGACTCACAATATTTATGTTATTCACCGCTGACTTATTTGATTTCAGGGGTTTTTTTTAATGCTCACCATTTCTTCATTAACTAACACCTAAAATTTCTACAACATAAATTCAACTGCAATTCGAAAGCAACCCCAGAAAACAATTCTAAATTAGACTTCATACATACATACATACATACATACATACATACATACATACATACATACATATATATATGATTAACTGTGTTGTGTATGGCTCATAAACCAAGAATGGAGGCTTCTGTATGGTAATGTGTACCTGGTAAACACAGAGTGACCAACATGTCCATTTGTAGCAAACAGAATTTGAAATTGACATTTGGCTTATTAAATAAATAACTTGCTAAAGAATACACTGTGAATTCCAAACCTTAATGGTTGAGTTGTTCAAATAATAAATTACACTATGGCCTGGCATGATATATGAACTGATTGTAATTAAGCCATCGATAGATAACAACTAGCTTTGGAAGAGCTATTGATGTATTTCCTATTCAAAACCTTTCCCTGGACAAGAATATTCATGATCATGATCATCTAAATCTCTTTCCTAGAGCAGGAAACCACATATTTTCTGACCAAAGAGTCTGGATTTGAAAGTTGCATTGGACTTGCACTGTCCTTGACTGAATCCAAATTTGGAGTACAGAGTCCACGCCTTTTTCCGATGACTGCCTGGTATCCCCTGAGCCCATGAACCAGCAAGTATTTGGTATAAAACTAGGTTCTTTCCCCTTTAGAAGATATACCAAAGTAACTGTGGCTGCTGCAGTGAGTCTGCATTTGGGAGTTGTTATCTATGCTGCCAAGTCTTAGCAGCAAATATCCAACAGAGAAGCTGGATGTTTTTCCCTCTTCAGCTCTTTTTGTTAGAGAAGCAATGGACTAGGTTTTGATACAGATGACTGGGTCAAACTGCATATAAGACAAGGTCTATTGGGAGCTAAATTTAATTCCCTGGGCTAGTTGACTGGGTCACGTGACAATTTTTGATATTAATCAGATAACTCTTCCCGCTGATCCACTTTAATATACCTTAAAAGTTAAGCCAGCAGTCCGTAGACTTTAAGTCAGACATAATAAGTACAAGAATTTACAGGAAACCACCCATGAATGTCATATGGTCCTTTAAAATGATGCAAAGTCCCGCAAACCTGTAAATCTTCTCACCTGTGTCACAGAAGGGTCATATAGTATTGAACTTGATCCTGAAGCTGAGCTTAAGCCAACCCACAGGAACACAGAGGCCAGAAGTTGCAAAGCTGTAGGACCAAGAGGTACAAGAAAGATATCTCTAATAGATGTCTTAGGAATAAATCCTTATTTTCAAGTACTCTCTCTGGTTGGATAATCCCCAAAGAACGGCGGCACACAAAAGCCTTCTATGTGGAGTTAGCACACCAATGGAACAAGAAGATTGGTTTTCATGTCCTGGTAGACCATAATATGATGTCCTCATTTGTGGCTCGCCTGTATACAACAAATTACAAATATGCAAGCCATGGCTTAAGAGAGTGTATGAACCTCAACTTCATCTATTTACTGTCTGGGTCAGTTTTAAATGTGTTCAGCAATGTTTGCTTGATTTCCTCGTGTATCTTCCATTTAAATGTTTAAAGATGCACTTGCTTTTCTTGTATATATAATTTTTCTGTCCAATATCCTTTATGGACAGATCTTCCCTTAATATATACATATTTGTAGGTATTATTTGAATTTTAAATAGCTTTGTTTAGATGCCATGAAAGGTGCATAACAGTAGTTAATTAGCTTTATTCTTGAATATATGAATTTGGGATGTTTTACCTCGGTTGTCAAAATCTGTATATCCTCCCCCCCCCCCCAAAGACAGTCTGTCACTAGTTCTGGAATCTTGAACTGTCACTCCCACAGAAGCCTCAAATGTCTGATGAAGGAGCCCTCCCCTTCCCATCAGAAAGGTGTCATTTGTGGTGGGGAGTTCGGAGTGCCTTTTCTTCCATTGAAATTTCTTCCCTAGACCACGGCATTTTCCACTTGAGCCCTAGGAAAGGTTAACAAGCACAGCAGTCATCATTTGTGAGGAGTGGGAAAGTGCCATGTGCTGCTTCAGCTTCTTTTCAGCAGATTGGAGGCTTCTCTCGTCCCTGTCTTGGAGTAGGGCAGTGGCCCAACGCAGCTCATGTTGAAGAACTTAGCAGCACTTTCATGTTCTTCATGGGATAATAAAGAAGGAAGGAAAGAAACAAAGAAAGAAACAAAGAAAGAAAGAAAGAAAGAAAGAAAGAAAGAAAGAAAGAAAGAAAGAAAGAAAGAAAGATGATTGCAGCAATTAAACATACTTGAATAGTCAAAAATTAGACTTATGGTCAAACTGATATAATTTCTTGATGATCCTTAATACCATTAGTTTTATACAGCTCTTGTTTGGAAGAATTTAAGGTGTCAAATCTATGGAGGAAATTAGGTTTTCTTCCTGATGAGAGAGAAAAGGAAGATGATAAAACAAAAATGAGTATTAATATTTTTTTAACTGTAATTTTTGTTCAGTCTGAGCTTTTCTGGTGAGAGGTATTCAAGGAAGAGTAGGGGCAGCTTCACGATGAAGATGGTAACCATTTGTTTCAAAAGGGCTCTAGAAGTCATTTCAACTTAGGAAGATGGGCTCCTTTTTCCCCGTTGCAAGTCAACAATGTTTGAAAATGTTTATATCTAGCAGCTTGTTTTTTGGCATTGAACATCTTCCTTGTTTGCATGATCAACTGAACTATAGGAACTGCACTGAATAAGGACTGAAGTAGGGATGGAAGAGCATGCATTTATCTCATTTTAATATTTGATATTTGAAAAAATGTCGCTATTCTTCAAAGGTTCTCTGAATTTTTCTCTGAATTTTTCAGTGTAGTTCTTATATACTGTATATGAGAAAATATATTCACAAAAATATATATATATTCATGAAAAAGTATAAAAATCAATGAAAAAAACTGGCTTGCAAAATGTAGATGAAACAGGACATAACAATGTATACAAAGCACTATTGAATTAAAATAAAATATTTCTAAAATGGTCAGACTAGTATAGGTATGGGTAAAACATGATGTGAAAGCAACAGAAACCTAGAAAGTCATAGAAACCTATGAAAGTCATTCCTCTATCCTCTAAATTAGAGATTTAGGAAGGGATGATGTGAGATATATGCAAGTGATAGTCATATAAGATTGTCTATGACCGGACAGACTGCCTTATAAACGTAGTCTTCGACTTACAACAGTTCATTTAGTGACCGTTCAAAGTTACAGTGATACTGAAAACAGTGACTTATGACTGTTTTTCACACTTATGACTGCTGTAGCATCCCCATGGTCATGCGATCAAAATTCAGATGCTCGGCAACTGGTTCATACTTATGGTGGTGGCAAGTCTTAGTCCTAGTTAACAACCCTGTTACTAACTTAACAATTCAGGGATTCACTTAAAAAGGGTGGCAAGAAAGATCATAAAATGGGGCAAAATTCACTTAACAAATGTCTCACTTAGCAATGTAAATTTTGGGCTCAGTTGTGGTCATAAGTCAAGGACCTGTACTATATAGGCTAGCACTACTGTTCTGATTGACAGTTGCTCTTTGGAGATTCAGAGGAATTGCCCAGCCTTCTTTTTTGACAGCCTTCTAAGTCAGTGCAGTGAAGCCTGCCTGAACCTTTGATTTTATGTAATCAATATTTGTGGTGCCCCATAGAACGGCTGCCTTTCTCTAAGGAAACTATGGTTGAAACCTTATTTACAATTCATTTTTATTACATCTCAGCTAATTTTAAAAATCAGAAGTAAAATTTCTCTGCCTATCCCCACTTTTTTCTTTTACTTGTAAAGGAATAATAGATACTCTCTTGGTGAATCTTTTCTGTCAAAGAACTCCAGAGTATGGACAGAGAGACTAGGGAGGGCATAGACAAAATTGCAAGTACATTGAGCATGAAATTGAAGAACTCAAGGGAGGGTTTTATTTTCTCATCTTAAAATCAGAAAGAGACCTCCTGGCTCTTGATCATAATTTTGCGCACAAAAAAACAGACTGACAATTGATTCCCATTGTATTATTTTTCTTCCTCAGTATGATGTTTAAAACCAGAGAAGAGTTTGTCTGGTGTTTATTGAGAACTAGATTATTTGTGAACGAAAATGGATTTGTTCATATAGGTTTATAATGTGTAGCCAGTGAGTCTCTTTTGAGACTTTCTTCAACCTTGGTCTGGAGTCTGTTTAGCTTAGAAATACTTGGCCTATTAAAGGACTATTGGGGGCTTGCATATCCGCAGTTATAATTTAGTCGTTGGTGTTCAGATGATATATGACAAACTGATTAATGTCTGCCCTGAAGAAGAATGCCTGACTACCTATATTTTGGATACAGCATTCTCCCATCACACTCAGGTGTGCCAAAGAAAAGGATTTAATCTGCTGGTCTCTGACACTTTGTATTTTGCTCAACTTGAATTCAGCTTGTCTATTCTTCAGGAGCTGGATTTAGATGAAATTCTGTTTTCTGACAGAATCTTGGCATCCTGCCATAAAAACTGGAAATGGAGGCAACTTAAAGTAAATACTGATAATATTTCTCTCTCCCTTCCTTTTACTTGTGACCCCTTTTTTAATAAAAAGAAAAAGCATATGTTCATAGGCTAACTTGTCCCAACAGAGGGTCAATTACAACCATTTGGCTGCAAATCCAATCCAAGAAAAATACCAAGTAAAGAAACAGCAACAGCAGGTACCAAGGGCCCCCACTATAGTCAGATGTTCTCAGTATATGTCAGATGTGAACATAAAGCCTATGGGTAAGATATTTTTCATCTTTCACTTTCCCATGAAAGTCCAAAATGAATCAATAAGCCAGCGAGACATTTTTTCATAGTCAGGTATTTTCCTAGATAGTCTTATAAATGTCAAAAAGAAGAAAAAAAGAAGAAAAGAATTATTTTAATAACAATCAACAGAATAATAAATTAATGCCCAAATCTAAATATATTGCCTGGTCAGGTATTCATACTGTATACAGATATAAAGAACTGTTTACCCAGCTAATAAATGCTCACAGGAATATAGTTCAAACCTTGGAACCCCTTCATTTATATATGTTTGGTTCCCTAGAATATTTGGGGTGTACCTGACATGCTTCCTTCAGTGAAATATATAGGGGTTAATTTGGATTTCCTCATTCCTGACTGCTGTCTTACAGACTTAGCATATTGGAAAAGATACAGATGTGGATATAATATATTCTAACAACAATAAAATATTTGACAATAGTGCCTAGGGAATGCTGATTAATATCACAGTTAAGTGCAGTCTGGATTGTGTGTCAAGTAGATGAGTAGCTTACTCAAAGTACTCAAAGAGTATCAGTCGGTTTGGGAGAAAAGTATAAAGGGTGAGGCTACAAGGATCAGTCCTGGTCCTCTTCTCTTTAATTTTTTTTAAGGACTTGGATAAAGTTATAGAAATAGAATAGAATTCTTTATTGGCCAAGTATGATTGGACACACAAGGAATTTGTCTTTAGTGCATATGCTCTCAGTGTACATAAAGAAAAAATAAAATACATTTATCAAGAATCATAAGATACAACACTTAGTGATAGTCATAGGTTACTAATAAGCAATCAAATAATACTAGGAAACAAATAAAACAATATAAATTGTAAAGATACAAGTAACATGGTTATAGTCATAAGTGGGAAGAGATAGGTACTAGGAAGGATGAGAAGAATAATAGTAATACAGTCTTAGTAAATAATTTGACAGTGTTTTGGGAATTAGTTGTTTAGCAGAGTGATGGCATTCGGGAAAAATCTTATGCTTATCATATTTGTAGGTGATACAATTTTGAGCGGCACAGGTGATAACTTAAAAGACAGAATAAATGACAATATGAAACATTATAAAATGTGCATGATACCTGACTTGGTAGTAATACATGTGAATATAATCTTGAAATCATAGCTGATTGCAGAGGGACTGTGAACCAGCAGTATGATGTATTTGGGGGGGGGAAAGGCAGCTATAGTTTTGGGCTATTTCAGCAGAGTAAAGTTTCCAAAATGTGGGAATAAGGGTTCCACATTCTTCTGCAATGGTCAAATCACACAGCAAGATACTACTCAAATGAATTACTGAATGGTTGAAGTGGTGGTGGGGTGCTCATTTACTCCCAGTTCCTTATAGCATTTGATCAATGTGCAGTCAAACAATGTGCCCTTCTTTATGGAGTGTTTCTTTCTGTTGCCAGAATTTCAATGGTGAATAAAACCATCATTTCTTACTTTTCACATTAATGTCCCTTGTAATGAATTATGGACCTGCATTTGTAACATAGGGTTATTACCAGGCAAGGCTTCAGATCCATACATGAAATAAACTGAGCCCCTCACCAACTCATTGAGGGTGAGGCTATAAACCTTCCATTGCATGAATTAAATTTCACCATGGCAGTAGAGAGGAGCTGGGATATGAGAGGAAAGGGTTTAATTTGCATCCCATGCAGAAATGGAAATGAATATAAGCACCAGGAATTCTTCTAAAAATAAAAAATAGGCATACTCAGCCAGAATGTAAAAAATGGGGACTTTTATAAGAGATGGCTTGTTTTCTTTATCTCTCCCTTGTTTTTTAAAAGGATAATTTAGTTTAAGTATGTAATATTAAGGGAGAGAGCCAGTTAGGTCTAGTAGTTAAGGCACTAGTCTAGAAACCAGGAGACTTTGAGTTCTAGTCCCATCTTAGACATGAAAGCCAGTGGAAGACTTTGGGCCAGTCACTTTCAGCCCATAACATCAACACTTGGTTGATCTGAAAAAAGTGTACCCTGCACTTGTGGCAAAACACTTGTAAGATTTAAAAATATGTAAAGTTAGGAGAGAAAAATAAAAAAAATGTCTAAACTTTTCAAAGGTTTAGTTTTTTTAAAAATCAAATTGGACTCACTTCCAGATTTGATTTGGATTGATCTAGCTACTACATATTTCTAGTTCCTTAATATTCCTGCAACTAAAACTATTTCTCAAAGAGTGCATTTTTAACTAACTTTGTTTTGGACTCGTTTTCAATAAATAGGATAGATGATAGGGTTGATAGGGATGATTTGAAAATTATTTTGAAGAAGCACCTAAGACTTTTTGTGATTGTAACACTTCTCTGATATTCATGAATGCACCCCAACTTCTCTCAAATCTGAAAAAAAGTGCTGTTGCTTTAAAACTCCTATTAATCTTAATGAATAAATAACTCAATAATATATGTTGATGTGTTAATATAAAATTGCACCAAGCTATTCATGCCTTGGTAAAAGAACGGTTTGCACGATAAATGATTTGTCTTCTGGAGTTGCTTATGATAATACTTTCGGATTTATTTTGGTAATTTTAATTTGTATTTCTTAGTATCTTCATTTTTCATTAAAAAAAACCCCTTCCTACACATTACGATGCAATGTTAATTTCCAAAAGTATATACTATTTTAGAGGAAAATGTTGTTGCTCATACTCAGGTCTTCAAGTTTATGTCCAAAGTTTCAAAGTAGCTTAGAAAACTACAAAGTGGTTTAGAAAATTAGAGGGCTCTATGATTTTAAAAAGTTTGCAGACTAGTTATCTCTTTTACTAATGTTGAGGTTCCGGTATGGGTTCTGGTATGTGACAGAGATTATATTTTATATAATTAAAGATAAGACACAATACAGCTGAATCAGGAAAGAAATTTGGAAGATAACTACCAGTACGAAATGAGTTGATCAAAAAAGTGCCACCCTCTGATGTAAATTATTTATCGAAAAAGAAGCAGACCACTGATCAGATTACTTATTTGTTTTAATTATTTTTTTTTTAGATGTAGACCTTGTCTAACCTCCAGAAACTCATGGTCCCCCTATTTTTCCCACAGTCATAATAGTGGGGAGAATGATGGCCCCAAAGTCACTAGTACTAGCTTTACCATAACTGAAGATAAATTTGAACCTTGGATGGTCCCTTCTGCCTGTTTTGCTAGGGTTTTTGTTTTTTTAAATCATCTGCTTCTTCCAATAGGTAGAATACTTGCGGAACCTGTTTAGGAAGGATTAAGTTGAAAATGCCTCCCCAGAGAGTCAATAATGGCCCAGGCAATCATAGTAATACCACTGAAGTCTGTCTATATCAGTGTTTCTCTTCTCAGCAGTTGTAAAATGTGTGGACTCCCAACTCCTGGAATTCTTCAGCCAGCATGCCAGAATTCTGAGAGTTGAAGTCTGCACATCTTAATGTTGCTGTGCTTGAGAAACACTGGTCTACTCTCCTGCTGACTATTATATACAATTACACAACCCATGCCTTGTTGGGTCATAATTTCATTATTATTTTTTACCTAAACAGAGGAATAGAATGACCAAGGGCGGGCAAAAAAGCAGCGGGAGCATGAATGAGTTCCAACTTCCTGCCAGTTTCCTCATTGAATTTCCTTGTGTGAATCTGGCAGAGAACGTTGGAAATATTCTCTTCTCCTCTCCATTCCTCTCCTCTCCCCTCTCCTCCCCTTCCCTTCCCATGGGTAAATGCCTGCTGCTGGGTGGGAGAGGGAGCAAGGGATGCAAGACTGGCTGGGAAACTGTCATGGAACATTAAAAATGAAGATCACATGACTACAGCACCAGCTCAGCAGTGCAGCAGCAGCCAATAGCACAAAGCAGTCACAACTTTCCCAAACCTCATTCTCTCGGGAGTCATGGGTCCCAGATTTTGGACACATTCTGTGAATTAATCCATTTGAGATACCTTGCTTCAAAAATCGTTGCCATATGATTCACTGTTTCACCCAGTTAAAGGTCATGACAAGAGTTTTAGTAGTATATAGATGTAGTGTATACAATGTATTTAAATCAGCACTCAGGCTTAGGCTGCAATTAAGAAAAGCTGCATATACATACTGATGATGAAAGAAAAAGAATATACATTGCTTAGCTCTTTAAATTTTGGCAGCGGGAGCAGAAAACTCAAGGAAAAGATCTGGTAGTAAAAGAGGTGCATTTTGCTATGTGCACATAGTTTAATCTTTCCATAACAAAAGTGGGCAGGCTCACTTCTTCAAAGAGAAATTTTGATGTAAAATTATGATTGCCACAGACATCCACAATCTATCCAAAAGTAAGAATTAGGTTTGAATCTTTTCCATGAACTTATTCAGAGATTTAACTTGCTCTGCTTTTCCCCAAATTGTTCAAGCAAATTACCTTGCCACCTTCTGCAACTTGAACAGGCCGGAGGGCACTCAGGCAATCATCCTGGAGTGTAATGAGAGGAAAAGACAACTAGTGAGTGACTATCCACGTGTATATACATTGAGGTTATGCCACTCACTGGGGTGTCTGTCCCAAACCTAGTTTTGGACATGCCTGAATGGTTGTGTTCCTTTCCCTCCTCCTCCTCCTCTTGCTTTTCCTTTTACTGCACTACTGGTGGTCTGCTGGACTCTGTGCAGATGTTTCTCCCATGCTATGTCATGCTTACTTTAAAATGGCTGTTTAGGAGAAGAATGGAGAATCAGCACGTGGAGGACCATCTGCTCCGGTGGTGTTTCTAAGCAAACAGCAGATAGTACTGCTGTTGCCTTTGATCCCATATCACTGATTTTGGCTTAAGTTTCAGACTGCTGGCAAAGGTGCTTGGGAGCTTGTGCCTTCTGCCCTTTCCTTCCCAGTAGCAGGGCTTACAGATGTTTGTTCTGAGACTTTGGATTTTTTTTCTCCTGTCATTCTTGATGATTACTGGATGACTTGGACTTACTTTCCTTTTTTGACTTGAGTCCTCCTCCTCTTCTATGTCTCTTGTGTGCACTTTTTCTTCTGTAGGGCTGCTACCAAGATGCTTTTAATTCAGGGGCCACTTTTCATTGTTTCTATTTGACTCATAGCTGCTAAGTACAAAAGGAAGGGGAAAGAGAATCAGGCACCACCAAAATTTCCCCATCTTGAAAGAAAAGTCTGAAGATAAGCAATAGTTGCACCTGGTTTTAGTATTGCACATAATCAGGAATGCTGCATAATCAGACTTTAGGAGGAAAGTAAGCAATCTTCTTCCCAAATCTTTGGGTTGTGTCCAGTTATACAAGAAGAAATGACATTTTTGTTTTTAAATGTAAACACATTTATGCTTCTCACACTGATAGTGGCTAGTAACCCTTATGTAAATGACATTCAGATTCAGAATGATCTACCTCCTCAGAAGAGATTGGCATCTTCCCAATTGCACCAATGCTGCAAGAGGATGAATGGCTTTGAAATGCCTATATGTAGGGTTTACTTTTGAAAGGAAAGTTACTTATCAGAATTCTTGTATTATCATTTCAACCTTTCTCCAAAATATTTTTAACTGTTCTTCAGTTCTAATCATTGCAAGGAAGACCTGACAGAATAGCTATGATACAGGTTATGCAGTTGAACATTGATTGTTGAATATATTAAGAGCAGAATGTGGAAATAAACCAATGAAATTGAATTTATAAGTGGAGTCTTGCATTGAGCAGAGCATAAGAGAGCAGTGTTTGATATCCCTTTAGTGGTTTGTTTATATATTTATATTTATATTTATATGCATATATTTATAATTATCATCTCTCTGCCGGATCTAATGGGGTGATCTGTTGTAATCATGAAGAGGTGGTCCCTCAGATAACATGATCCCAGGCCATGAAGGGATTTAAAGGTTAAAACTGGCACCCTGAATTGGATACAGGGAAACATACTAGCAAACAGTGCATCTCACAGAGCACATCTGCTGTTCTACAAGCACACACAATTGCTGACCACTGCATTCAGGATTCCAAATTTGAGATACACTTCAAGGCTCAATATAGAGCTCATTATAGCAGCCCAATCTGGAGGTGACTAAGGCTTGAGTCACTGTGTGTGATGAAATATATGCAACTGGCACACAGCATGGATGTGTACAAAGACTCTCCTAACCAGAATTGGTACCTGTTTGAGGAGGAACCATGAGTCCTCCAGATTGGGCACTGGATCTGTCACCCCCAATCACCACTGACTGTAATCAATGGAAAAAGGAGGTGAATTAACACATCACCATGCTGCCCACCCTCAACCCTCAGAGCCTATCCAGAAAGATACTATAGTAAATGGTATGAAAAACTGCCGAGGGTCCAAATATTGGGTGCACAACCCCCATCTTGCCAGTGCCAGAAGTTATCCAAAAGCCAAGCCATTTCCATCCATATCTGGATCAGTCCTGACTGGAAAAAATCCAGACCAGGTCTTCTGAAGCTGTCATGCAATCACCTTCTCAACCACTTTCCCCCAAAAGGGAATTTAGATACTGAATAAAAATGGTTCAGTATGGTGGGGCATAGCAAGTGAAGTGTTTGGTTGATTAAAGACTTGTTCTCACATCATGGGACTGATTAGGTTATCGTGATTGCCTATCTTAAGGTATAACTATTTTGCACATAGTTTTGGCAGATATGAAGCTGTAAATATTGCCGCAGGACTCCATTGCAATTTCCAAAATATTTTAAATCTTGAACAGAAGCCCTGAAATATCTGATATGGCACATTTTGTGCAAAGGTATTTGTGCACAGGCCACAGAAGAAATGGAAGTTCAGGCAATTTAACCACGGGCCGCCTGACATCCATCCCTTATTTGATATTGCTGCTGCAAGAAGATGTAATATGGAAGGACCAATACGTTGCTTACTTTTCAAAGAAATTAACTCAGTGGAATCACTGAATATGAGAAATGCAAATAAGAACAGCATGAAAAAGAACAAGACAATCAAAACAAAAGGGAATAAGAATAAAACTAAGAACAAATCAAACAATGCAAAAAAAGTTCCAAATCACAAAAGGATATTAAAGAGCCTAAGCAATCCATGATAGAATGGATGTTGTGCAACATAATGACAATCATTATTGGTGTGGAAAATGGCTGATTGCTGCCTCTATGAAGTGAGTAGTTAAACACAGTTGCTCACATATACAGCTCCATAGAGTTGTATGAACTTCTGCAGTCACTAGATAAACATATAGATACAAATTCTGTTTTCATGGCAATATTTTCTTTGAATCCCTTTGCTAAAGCTAATTATACCATGCTTCTAATGTTATTTAACTATGTATCTTTTATCTTTTTATTCCATATTTACTACATTTAGCATATAAACTTCTGTTTGTCTATATATTTATTTTTCTTTACATTATTTATGGCATCATAATTATATATTACTTTTACTGATGAATTTTTAGTTTTTGTTTGTGCTGGTTTTGTTCCTTGTGTAAGATTGTAGCCTGTGGTACAACCTTTTACAAGTAATATGAGCCCTATAATTGGAGGTAATTCTAATTATAATCAGCAAGATGTACTTCTGAATAAACATATTTTCATTCTGAGGATATTAAATGAGTTCATTCTGGAATTCTATATAAAAAACATTCTTAGATGAAAAAAATCTGCATTCCGTCTCAGTATCTTTTGGAGGAAGTTAATAGAAAGTCTGGTGTTTCTTTTTTCTTACAGACAATTATAAATTATTGTGCTGCTGTTCTACTTTCCAGATGTGGAAAACAGCTTGTCTTTCCTCTTTTAAAGAGAAGTCTATCTGAATTTGTCTCAGATGGCAATGAAATTAGAAGCACACATAAAACTGATCATTTCTGCATTGCCCCACTAATTAAAAGGAGTGATGAAAAATCACTTCAGAAGTCTTCTACACCTAATGTTCAGTAGACTTTTTAAACCTGGAAACAAAGCAACTTGAGTCACTTTGAGTCCATCTTCATTTGCATGTCAACTTAAATCATTGTGAACTCTGTGTGTGTGTGTGTGTGTGTGTGTGTGTGTGTGTGTGTGAAACTGGGTCATTAACAATGAATACATAAAAGTTCACTTTCCCGAATGATGAATCCTGTCAAGAAGGGCAATGATGCTGAATTCCAAATCATATTAACACAGGTCTGTGCAGTCAATTCCCAGAGATGGTGGGAGGTGGGTCCAGCTGCAGAGTGTCTGTATAAGCAAGTTGAATCCAGTCACTAAAAAACTCAAGCAGTTTAATTTCGTTTATCATTTAAGAGGCTGAAACAAGTTTTTAAACTAAGTCCTCTGCTAAAACACATAGGAGAATAGATCAAGCCAGACTTGGGAGCACATAG
This sequence comes from Oxyrhabdium leporinum, assembly GCA_032468155.1. NCBI lineage: Eukaryota > Metazoa > Chordata > Lepidosauria > Squamata > Cyclocoridae > Oxyrhabdium > Oxyrhabdium leporinum. Next base: position 125,782 of record JANHFL010002191.1, read on the forward strand.
AGAAAAGTATAGTGGTACCTTGGTACTCAACTGCTTTGAAACTCATTAAATTTGGCACTCAATGCATTTTGATGTGAAAATTTTGTCCTGGTACCCATTGTTTGTTTTTGTACTCAATGCACAAGCTATAGATTTTCAGAATCGGCTGCCTTAGGGCTCACTACATTATTTCTTATGGGGAAGATTCATTTGATATTCATTGTTTATGGTACTCATCGCACCTCCTGGAACCAATTAACAATGAGTACCAAGCTACCACTGTATTGTATTGTAAACATAGCCACCTCAAAAGCAACATTCTTCAGCCCTTCAGAGTAGCTAAACATATTGAATATAAAACTGCTAAATGGAGGACACTTCCACAAAGCCAATACAATATTTTAACTTCCCAGATCCAATTGGCAGCAGGCCACTGCAGTTTTCATTGAAACTCTTTGAAACCAGCCAGTGTGTTCCCTCATCTTGCACTACGAGGTTTTCATTGTGAGAAAAATAAAATAATCCATTACTGTGAGGGAGGAGGTTCCACAGAGCAGAGCTTCTACTCATTTTAAAGAGGCAGATAAAGAATGCCGAGATGCCATGACATCTTTACCTCCACCAGGACTAAGTCTAACTTTTTGCTATTTATCTTTAATATTAATTCTTTTGGGTTCAGGATTAGAAATCCAGATGCCTAATAAACAGAATCTTTATATGCAGATGATGAGAGCTTTGTGTGATTAAACTGAATACAGCAACGAGGAACCTCTTAAAATCAGTTACATTAAAAGCAAAATCCTCATTTTTTGCCAAGTACCCCAGAGTTCACACCTGGAAGCTGAATGGTCATCTAGAAGAGCAAGTTAAAACCTTAAAATCTTTGTGTGTCATGTTTCATAATTCTGCTCAGGAATCAACAACAGCTATACAATATTGTTACCATTGCAGAGGTGCATCGTTTACAATATATCAATAGTCATAAATTTTCAGCAAACATCATGCACAGATTTTATTTGGAGTCCAAATGATCATATACAGGTAGTCCTTGACTTATGACCATAATTGAACCCAAAATTTCTCTTAAGTGAGACATTTGTTAAGTGAATTTTGCCCCATTTTACTACTTTTCTTGCCGCCATTAAGTTAATCACTGCAGTAACCTTAAGTGAATCTGGCTTCCCCATTGACTTTGTTTGTCAGAAGGTCGCAAAAGGTGATGGCATGATCTTGGGACACAGCAACGGTCATAAATATGAATCAGTTGCCAAACATCTGAATTTTGATCACATGATCATAGGGATGCTGATAACTGTGAAAAACAGTCATAAGTCATTTTTTCAGAGCTGTTGCAACTTTGAATGGTTACTAAATGAACTGTAAGTTGAGGACTAACTGTGGCTACTTTGCTTCATTTAGAGACAGGTGGTAAACTTTTCTGAACCCTGGTCCAAGCAGCTTAAGAAACAGACTCTGCCCTTCAAGTGAGAATTTCTGCAAGCATGAACTTAGAGACACTTCTCCTCCTCCTGTTCTCTGTCTGAAGGAGCAGCTGAAGGCAAAGGGAACCCCAGTGGAAAAATTGTTCTTAATATTTGGTTTGCAAATTGTTTTTAATTATTTTGGATTGTTGACTTTAGTTTAATTTACTGCTCACCACTGAGAGTTCCTGCAGTGAGATGGTCAGTCACATAAACTGTTTAAAATAGAGGAGGAGAAGAGAAAAATAATATATGTCAAGCGGCATAATTTGTCTCCAGAATGGTTCTGTATTGGGAGGCTGAAATAAACAAATAAACAAAATAGAGACCAACGTATCCAGATGTATTGTCTCTCATTGTTATTTTCCTTATTATTTTCTTATTACTATTTTTCCCTATGGCTTAGGCTTTTTTATTTTATTGCTAACTTTGTAATATTCTGGGAAGGAGCACTGCAACAGAACTAGGATTATTACAGGATTTTCACAATGTGTTTTTGTGATGATGGTTTATCAGCAAGCAATACTGGAGCTTAAGCAATGTTTGATGCATGTAGCAGGACAGCCAAAGCAACCCGACTTCCTAGAGACATATATAAGTGTACTCTTCTTTGATCCAAATCAAGTAATTGTGTCCAAATTTAGGAGACTTCTGACTTTAATATGCTTTAATGTACTCCCAAAAGCTGTTCTTGATGGAAAATTTTGAAATGTCCTATTATGCATTAAAATTGCCCTTGTGGTGAAGGGGGCAGTGAAGCTATGCTCCTTTTAGAAACATGCACAGTTTTGTTTTATAACCCTTTTCTTGTTAATTTAGACATTTAGAACTTTTTAATATACAGTTGCTGCTGTCTGATCGGAACAGTTTTGTTTTTTTGAATCTAAAAAAAATCTCTATACTCTATTGTTTGTTGACCTGCCATGATTTGATCATCTTGACAATATGGCTGTACCTACTTTTATTTTCGTTTCTATTTACTGTTCAGCCTGTTATGTATTTGTGGAATTCTGGTTGTTGACCGCAATAAAGTTTTGTTTGTTTCTTAATTTGGCTTTGCTCTCAGATACTTTCCCAGCTCTGGGCACATAATGAGAAATTCTTTTGGGTAAATTCCTCTGTCAATGCCTGCTCAGTTCCCTCTTTCTCTGCTGTGCATGGAGACCATCTTTCTCAATCTTTTCTGTCTTTATGCAGGCCTCCTTCACATGGAGAGTATGGTTTTACTTGGGAAACTGAGTTGCTTGGCTAAGTAGGACAGTCCCCACTGATATAAAATTTTATAAGATTTTCTCTTAATTTTAGCACATACTGGATGTATTAGCAATGTCTGTATTTCTTTCAATCTACTGCTTTCCCAAGACACTGTATCTACAGGTTTTCCCCCACTGAGTTTTTGTAGAAAAATATATAAAATGGTAATTGTAGACATTTTATTTGGAAAAACTTAAGAAATCATGATTCTAAAAATTTAGCAGAGCCAATGCTCAGTTCAGTTGCAACACAGCTCTAGTTCTTTATTTGGCCCAGGTAAATCTAGGTAGATAAAGCTTGTACCATTTATTTCTGATCCCAGTTTTGTGACCTTTGAAAATACCGTGTTTCTTTGAAAACACGACCCACCCCAATAACAAGCCCAACCTTACTTTTTTGGAGGGTGGGCCTAATATTACCCCTACCCCAAAAATAAGCCCAGGGGGATGGGCAAGTGGAGGTGTGGGCGGGGGCGAGCAACTGTCCAGCTGCAGCTGCAGCCTGCAAATACTGCTTTTGCCCTTCTCTTTCTGGGCGCATTGTTTCTGCTTGTTGAGTGATCTTTCCCCAAAGCCAGCAGCTCCGCGGCCAGCTGCTTTGCTTTTTCCCTCTTTTGGGCAGGCGAACGGGAGGAAAATGGGGAGGGGGATTTTGCTGCCTGTCATCCATTCCTCAGCACAGACTGAGGGAAGGATGACAGGCAGCAAAATCCCCCCTCCCCATTTTCCT
>JANHFL010002191.1:146112-165900 GCA_032468155.1 Oxyrhabdium leporinum
CTTTCTTTCTTTCTTTCTTTCTTTCTTTCTTTCTTTCTTTCTTTCTTTCTTTCTTTCTTTCTTTCTCTTTCCTTTTTCTTAGCATAACAATAAACCAAGCTGTAAGATTAATATCAAGCTCCATAACTTCGCAGCGCTTTTGACTTCAATATACTATTAAAATTGTCTAAAAAAGGTATCATATGTAGCTCAGGGTTGAACTCGGGAATCCTTGGTGCTCCCTAAAATTGCTTGCTTGCTTGCAGATGCTTCATTACTTGACTAAATAACATCATTAGTGCTATATGCAGTAGCTTGCCCCATCAGTGTTGGAGATGTGGTTTTCTCCTTGGTAGTTCCTTGATTAGAGTATTTGCTCTGCTTGATTATTTGTCTGGTGTTAATCTCTGCTTATCTGTTTGCGAGTTATGGAGAGATATGTTCTAGCCTTTTTGTTTCCTTCTTAACTTACATTTAACTGTCTTTTTAATGGTGTATAAATGTAGTTTATCTTTATGTATAAAAATTAAATCATGACATTAACTCCCTGTTGATTTTAATATGAAGTTTAACTTCAATAGAGTTTTAAATCAATTCATTGATCATTTATATACTTAATGTTAAAAAATTACATTAAAGACATTGTAAAAAAAACTTCAAAAAGCATACCTGAGGGAAAACAAGGAAAACAAGTAAAATAGAATTAATGCTTAATAAAGATGAATACAGTATTCCTTAGATTATCATATTAATCATATTGATTAATTTATCATATTAATTTCAGGAGATGAGTTCAGTGAATTGAAAAAGCAGTTTGGTGTCTCAAGCAAAATTGTAAGTAGTAGAATCATTATTTGTTAGGATTGAAATTGATGATAACAATGAACAGCAAAGGATAGCATGGACCCGTCTTTGGTATTCTTGTACACAGCTAATGTGCGAGATGAATTTGTGTAGGGATATGTGAGAATGCCTAGTTTTTCTGTAAGGGGATTCCCAGATAAAAATGCAGATTTTCACAGGAGATGTACTGTATACCTTGGAGATCCAATAATAGAGCAGCAGGGAATTTGCCATTCCAAGTGCCTATCAAGATCATATATGCTGAGGGAAAGCAGCCAAACATCCCACAGTGAGATACCTTGTTCTTTTGTAAACTCAGATAATGCAAACACAAACAAGCACTCCAAGTTTGAAGATTTAGAGAAAAGTGAAGAGCAAATCTGTCTTTTACTGCAGGGTGTGAGTTCAAGGGAAGCATCTGGCAAAACACTTGATGAATAAGAAATTAGGAAATATTTCTTCAAAGTGAAAGTGAAAGGAAGCAGAAAATAGTATTCAAACAAGTGTGCAGAATACAATTTAATTGAATTTAGTAGAATAATTTATTTCAAGCGTGCATTAATACAGCTTCTGTCTGACAGGACAGAAAAAAAATGTTGCCTAAACAGGTATAAAGTACAGTCTAGATGGAAGTAAACCCTAGCAACCATTTTTAGTACCTCATATTTACTTCATGTTATTCTAGACAGGAAATGTACTTTTTTTATTTTTATGATAAAGAATGAATAATTAAAATCTATACTGGGGGAGAACCTCTGAATAACACTACAATATCAGCATTATGTTATCTCATACCTTTTTCCTTTCAGTTTAACTGTTACAATAGCAACAGTAGTTTGACTTGCCATATATTTTGAACTTCTGAAAAAACTCTAACTTGCAGGACTAAAATACTAGGTAGATACTTCTACTACCTTTATCCACTAGGTGACAGTACAACCCTTTCACCTATTAGACAAAGGTAATGAATATAAAAAGAAAAGGTAATGTAAACAAAAGAATGCTGAATATGTACTGCCCAGTTGAGTAAATATTATGTATTTATCTCTGGCTTTCATATTATTGTGAAGAAATGGTTTTTTTGAACTTACTCTTTTCAGAAAGAGATTTTATTAGGGGACTGTACTAATGATTAGTAGCAAAAGAATAAATAATGGAGTTGAGGGAAATGAGCCATTCTTAAGGTAAGAAATGAAGAACATTTGAACATTATCACATAAGAATGTTTGTATAAATAAAATCTTTTAAAGATATAAATATAATGCAATATTTGTACTATTTTATTCTTCATGCTAGGCCAAATAGTATTGATCAAATATAACTTATTTTCACTGAATAGAAATTAAGATTTCTTTATTAAATTTCTTAAGAAAATGTACAGAAAAGTAATGAACACCACAGAATTCAGCAGGATATACTTCATAGTGTTTAAGACTGCAAATTCAGATCCTCAAAGTGGTTTTAAATACTATATTTTAAATAAAATATGAACTAACTTCATCTGATTACAATAACACTATTTAAATTGAACTGTTAACTTCTGAAATCTGAATATTTTATATTACAAAACTATTCATGTTTATTCAAAAGTAAGTACTTTAGTGTCCAACAGTCTTACTCCCCAATAAGTATGTTTAAATTGTAATTTCATTGTTAGTATTCATTTACTTATTTATTCAATTTCTATTTAACATTCTGTAGCTGCTATATGATCATACTTTACAAACTGAACGATAGTCTGTAAGCAGCACATGGTGAGAGAATATTATCTAGAATTCAATTTGTAATAAAACTATCAATAATGTTTTCTTATGATAAAATGATATATAAAACATATACTTTCCATTTAAGGGAAAAGTTTAATAGTTTAAAATACAAATTAAAGCACCTTTTCAAGCAAAGTAGGATATAAATTTATGAAAACAAAATAAATGTTCTTATTCCTTATAGCAGAAAGTGGTATTTGACAGCATTTATTAGATTTATTTAGAAATCACTTGTGGATTCATGAAATGGCAGGGGAAAAAAATCCATACTTTTTGTGATTTTGGAGTATACAACAAGATGTTGTGAAATATCTATGCCCCATTACAGAGTTCTAAACTTGGATTTCTCATGTTTCTTAAGCTGGTGCTGCAACAACAATTTATAGGTGAAGCTTCCTCTTATCCAGGATTTGCTTATGTAGGAGGATGCTCTCCCTTAATCTGCATGTGTGGACCTACTATAACTAGCAGTTGGAATGTAGTCAGAATGTTCATAGACTCCGTATACTGCACTGACGGTTTTGCACTGCACTCATAATCTAAGTGAACATTACTCTGAGTAAAGTCCCATTTGGCTGAGAAGGTGACAGAATTTTGGAAGAGTATATAAAAACTGTACATAAAACTGATGCAAGGGGTTTTTGGTATATAAAAACTGATGCAAGGATTTTTCAATTTAAGTCATTTCATTTCACTATTTTTAATAATAAAAAAAATTCTTTCTCTCAGGAAGACACAGATATTCATATTCAGCAGGCAAAATGAACAGTCCATTTAATTTTCCGGAAAGTCACTGTGTATAAGGAATTATTATAATATTGCTTATAACAAAAGAGAAGGAAAAACTTAGTTGCTAGGAAATATTAAATCATAGTCAACTACTAAAAGAAAAATAAATAAATAATGTAATGGGATTGCAAGTGTATTTTTACAGGTAGGTGAAATTTGTAATTAAAAATAATTTTATATTATAGCAACATTCAATGTCATAATGATATATAATCACATACCTTGCTAAAATAGCAATTGCAGTGTTTGCATTGTGCTGAGGGAAAGGAAATTGCACTTTCATAGTTGACAAATGTGACATTTCAGCCAAGGCAATTGTTGGCCTTTGGGCCAGCGATTAAAATTCAGATTTATAGCACAAGAATATATTCCCCAAATAGAAATATTCTGTTGTTTTCCATTGTTTTTCTGCTATATTTTAGATTAAATTGCGATGCAGAATTGTGCCAAAATCATCATAAAGCCTTTTTAAAGTAGCAAACTATTATCCTATAGTTATAAGGGTCTTATAGGAACTGGAAAAATCCCGTTCCAGTTAATTTTACAAAGCTATAAAAAGTTTATAATAAAAATGGAAGCTTTCATTTGATCAATTCAGGAATAAGAATACTGTGTTTTATAATCAGTACAGCTGTATCGACTATAAAACTGCTTTTAGATTTTTCTACCTAAAACCACTAGTTTTAGGTTAGACCAAGAAACAAGATTGATTTTTAAAAAATGTAAAGGGTCTTTTTGGCAATAATAATGATTTGTTAAAAATACTTTTGCATTTACAAAATTGTAACAGAGAAATGGCCAATACCTATAAATTTAGAATGCTTCATTATAAAATGAAGTTTGCCTTGCTTGTCACATAGAGTAGTTGCTTACAGTAAACAACATTTAGTAGACTAACAGTTTGTATTGTATTGCAAAAATACGTAGATTATATATAGGAGTGAGTCCTATTAAAATCAATGTAGGTTCCTTATAAATAGTCTTGTGCAAGTCTTCAGTTTTAGTGAAGTAGTCACACTGTTTCTGTAGGATTTCTATAGTTCATCTCCTAAATTAGAAGAAAGTATTTTTAAAAATAGCAGAACAGAGAGTGTGTTTTTCTGGTTTTGTTATTCTCAGTTGAGTTTGGTTTTAGTTATTGATTTATGAACATTTAGGTTGCTATCTTTTTATAGATTTTTATAGATTATGCATTATGATTAAAAAAAATTGAATATATATCTGAAAGTTTGACAAATGACTCCCAATCTATTCCAGTTTCGGTTGGTGGTGGTGGGAGAAACTAAATGTCTAATTCCTTCATATTTAAAGTTTTTTTCTGGAAATATTTCTGATTCCATGTGCTTCAAATTGTTGTGCAGTTCAAAAAACAAAACTCCTTGGTGTTTTATTACTAATGGCATTACATAATTCATTATATTAATCATATTTCATATGCAGGGTGTGTATGTGTATGTGTATGTGTGTGTATGTATATAGTGTGTGCGTGTATATGTGTTTGTGTGCACTCCATTTGTATATAAATACTTTATGTTAATATGTAGCAAATGCTGACTTTTTCTATTGAGATGATATTCTAGACCTAATGTACAAAACAGAAATAGTTTAATCTTGAATGGTAGAAATAATGGGGAAAAGATTACTGCTACCATCACTGCATGAAAATGGTTTTTAAATCAAATATTATAGACATACGTTTGCAGGCAAAAAATACATCTTTATATTGAAATGCTCCCTTTAAATGAGACCATCTTGGAGGACGTATTTTTGTATAAATTTAGAAATTATGAAAGTTGAAATGTAATAAATGTTGCTTCCTTTTGTCCCTACTGTTTCCTAAGCTGCAAACATTTGAAGAAACACAGTTCTCATAGGTATGCTTCATAGAATATATAAAACTATCTTTAAATATCAGTATCACATGAACACATGTGATATGTTTTATTTTCCTGAATTTTGAAAAGTTATGAAAGTTTAAATGTGATGTAGAAGTGTTTATTAAAATTATAAGGAAGACCTACTTAAGAAAGTGTTGACTGCATGCTAAAGATATATACATACTCAACTGGTTTGGATGTAAAGTGACCTATTCTTCCTTAATATATATATTTTTTTACTCAGAAGTTAACTGATGATGATCAGTTATAGGGTGTGTTTTCAGTCCTTGAAGCTGTTGAACCCAGTCTGTCTTTTATGCCTACCCAACTAGAAGAGGCTCTTTTGAAAATATCATTCTCTCATATCAAAGGAAAATAGCGAAGTTGTGAAAAACTCTGTTATCCTGTAAATACAGCCTCTTTTTGCAGATGTGATTAACAAATGAATCAAATATGAGAGAAGCATAGAAGCCAGCGAGTACAAAATGTTGTTTACCTTCACTGCAAAAGCAACTGTGCATTTTGGGTATACAATGAAACAGCCACAAGTTTTCAAAAAGCCACTACAAATAGCTGCTAATTAAATCTATAAAAAAGAAAATGGTTAATAGAGCATGAACCTCATTGCTGCTGGTCTTGCCAGAATATTATTTTTGTGACTCTACATCCAAAGCTTGTTTTATTCATGTGCAGCATTGGCCCCATTTTATAGCTACTATTCTTGACCACAAATCATATTCATTTGCTGAGATGAATGAGCTGTGTTCTGGAAATACCCAGCTTGCCTCCACCATACTCCATATTTAATTTAAAGAAGACAGATCTTTCTGGCAGTGAGTGACAATTATTCTCTTCTCCCTTCTAGAAAGGAGAAATGAATTTACAGATGAAAGTTCAGGTAGACACAATTCCTATAAGCCAGAAGAGCTGAAATAGATTGCATCCAAAACATTTTTTCTTGTTTAATATCTTTTAACAATGTCTCGTTTAGTCATGAAAAACAGTATCTATTTTCCCATAGTTTTCTTTTACCCTGCAGTGGGATTTTTTTTTTAAATTTCATACAGTGTCAACTTCCAATGACCTCAGGAAAGCAGGACCAGTTTAGGAGTGCAGTCACTCTGAGGTTGCTTTTCAATCATTGAGGTAAAATAAAATAACAGTTGTACAATCCCAAATGGTAGATTTGTTGCTTTCCATTAGCAGTTTTCTTCTTCATTGTGCCAGCAAGAAAGTAATAGCGTGAAAGTAAACAGTAAAGAGAAAGGACTGGAAAACAGCCATAGGGAAGAACTCTACCTTTTGGGAGACTACTTTCAAAGAAGTGTGTGGGAAAAATAGAGGATTTTTTTTCATGTTTCTTCAGAAAAGAGATGACAGGTTTGCAAATGCAAAACTTGTATTCATTCTGTTGCCATTTTCTTTATACCTTTTAAAGTCACAAATCATTAGCAAACATTAATGATCGATCCCATGCCAAGGGAAATACAGTAAAAATAATGAAAACAGGCTTTAATGTAGTAAAAAAAAATGGTGTGACAAGTGAGGCTTCTTTCTACACTTTTAGAATTGTAGGTGAATTCCCCCCCCCCTTTAATTTGACCATGTATAGCTTTATTTGGATTATTGATTATTATAGTTCTGGTGAAAATTTAAAACCAAATTTGATGAATGTATTGGTGCATTTTTTTTACCCATAGAATACCATATAAACATAGGTGTATGTTATTGATTTCAATCACTCATTTTACTGTTTATTGTTTATTTGTTATGCTGTATACTGTTTATTTACAATCATTGTTTATTGACATATTTTGTGGGAGAAATCACCACTGTATACCAGACATGCCTGTGCTTGAATATTTAGCATTAATACTTCATTGCAGTAAAATAAATGCCTGATATTGGGATATTACTATTATTCCATGACTTATGGCATAATTTCTTGAAGGCCAGGGATGGCCAGGGTCCAGGGATGGCCAGGGTTAAAAAAAATAGTTGGTGGCCACAATGGTGTGATCAAAGCTTAATTCATTTTTTTTATTTGCAAAACACATAAAAACAGTTTCAGTTGTACCATCATGGCCACCAGCCTCACATTTTTTTTTAGCACACCTCACAGTGATTCTGTCCAAAGCAATGTACCTATTTGTAGAAATACATGCATGATTCAATGCTTGTGTTTCTGCTTGTATAGTCTGACTGCATCTACTTCTGTTCCCCCGGCAGTATCTCCATGCATTCCAAATCCACTCAAAAAGATTCTCTGGAGCAGATGGAAGGCCTGGAAAAATATCCAGTAGAAGTTAAAGTCATTTTCCCGGCAGATGCCATTCTATTAGCAGAATGCACACAATAGTACACATTCCAAAGTAATTAAAATGGCAGTACAAAACATGTAAATTCATGTTATATGTTACATTACATTACCATACATTACTGGAGAGTTTTCCCCCCAAATACTAATTTTTGCCCACTTATTCAAAACATTTCCCACCAAATATTTTATTAGGAATAATTCTGAAAAAATGTAGGGTTCTAGTTAAGATAATTAAGCTGTTTAGCCTATGCTTCTTTCCATTCCTCAGGGAAAGTAATAATGGATAATGTTTAAAAAGTTCAAAGAAACAAAGAATCTATAATAGTAGATTAACATTTGCATTTTAAAATGTTTTATTTTTGTTATGTCCATATAAGATACTCATCTGTATGTCTGCAGATAGCATTTTTGTTTTCTAAACAAAAGTGAAATCTTAATATATTCAGGAAGAGTATCAAGGATTGTCATTTCCTAAGATTAACTACATCTGTTACTAATCATAAAACCTCAGGCTAGTTTTCAAGTAACCATCTCTGATTTTATTGAATGGTTAATTAGTAGTCAAAGTCAAATGTTTATTACAGTCAAAGACCAGTACAATTAAAAATACTAAAGAGTATCTAGTTAAAAATTCTAGAATAAAATAAAAACAAATAAAATCTATGTTAAATCATAATTTAGCATCCTATCTGTCAGTTGCACATATACAAGAATACAGCCTAAGCTATAATATAATATTAGTTCTTAAATTGTGATGGCCTACAGTCATTAGATACTAATATGCAACATGGTGATAATACCAAAAGATTTAGTGCATTAATTTTGTAAAAATATATAGTGGATTATTCATCAGGTTCTGCTGCTGCACAGAATCTAGCTACCTGTGCTGACTATGATCCATTTGTCTTTAAGCAGCCACTGAAGGTAAATGGTATTGGAATGGCCAGGATACCCATTAATTATCGGGAAAATAAATTTTGTTTGAATGTCTCTATAAAAAGAGCAACAAAGAAGCACATGCCCAGAGGTTTCAACTCTCCTGAATCATAGGAACAGAGACTTTCAACCAGTGGTACCCCTTTGCCACCCAGAATGGCTGATGGAATTGCAAGCCATTGTGCAAGCGAAAAAGCTTTCTGATGAGTTGTCATCTCTAATTGACTAAGATAACTGGCAGGGGTTTCAGTATATTTGATAGAATCTGCAACCAGAAACAATGGAGCTTTCTCTAAGTCTGTTTGCCTCTCTATGTCCTCTACCCTCTGTCTCATGGTTTGTTTTGCCTGATCATACAGGTAGTCCTCAACTTATGACCACAATGGAACCCAAAATTTATGTTGCTAAGTGAGAAATTTGCTAAGTGAGTTTTGCCCCATTTTACGACTTTTCTTGCTGCATTTGTTAAGTGAATCACTGCAGTTCTTAAATTAGTAACACAGTGGTTAAGTGAGTCTGGCTTCTCCATTTTCTTTGCTTGTCAGAAGGTCACAAAAGGGGATCGCGTGACCGCAGGATACTGCAACTGTCATAAATGTGACTCGGTTGTCAAGCATCTGAATGTAGTAAATCATGTGACCATGGATATGCTGCAATGGTAATAAGTGTGGAAAATGGTCATAAGTCACTTTTTTCAGTGCCATTGTAACTTTGAACAGTCACTAAATGAACTGTTGTAAGTCGAGGACTACCTATAGTCTATTTCTAGTACTGAGGTTGGAGAAAAGCCTAGTTTAACAAGGTTGGGCTCAACAGGCTTGATCCATGAAGAAGAGATTTATCTTGGAGGATTAATGGTGCAAGACCTTATGGATTGAAATTAAGTTTTAGCCAAAGATTTAAGGAAGCTGTACAGATTCTTGCTTCAACTTTTATCAGTATCACTCCAGTGCATTTGAAACACTAATGATTTGGCCTGAAAAAACTTAATTGCAGCAGCAACATAGTATCCTTCCTCTGTGCAGAAAAAAAATGAGAATAGTATTAGCTGATCTTTGGCCAGAGATAGCTGCAAGTTCACAGTGCACTTTACTTGAGCCCATGGCATGTTTGACCACACCTAGATATTTAAAGGTGGTCACTTGCTGTGTGTGATGTCCATTAAGATACCATGAGTGGAGTTTTGTCCTTTTAGCAAAAATCATAATGTTAGTTTTCTGGTAGTTTATGTCCAGTTTGCCATTATACTGAACGAGGTTTGCAAGGCTCTTTTAAGACCTAACAGGTGTCTGGACAGGATTATAGCATATAGCATAGAGCAACAGAGTGATGCTTCGATCCCCTATTTTGTGGAGGTTAGTGATTTGGTTTAGTTAACCATTTTACTATATCATTAATGTAGAAGTTAGGTGGAAATGAGCACCTCACTACGCTTCAGATGTTTCTCGGTTGAAAGGATTAGCCAATTATAAACTGTTGCCCAGGGGACACCCGGATGTGTTTCTGGGCAAGATATGTTTAATTTGTACAAATTTTAATCTTGTATTTTAAATGTTATGTTATATAGTAAGCCTTATTTTAATTGTGATACTTCTGATAAGAATAAACAATGTAGAAATTGAAGACCAGGGGGCCAAAATACATCCCGGATTAATTAGTATCCTACCTGTCTTCCCAAAGGATAATAGAACAAGCTGAGTTTATAGTCATGGAATATTTTCTGTATTCACATGAAGCACATCTTCATAGTATGCAAATTTAGCGGGTTAGGCTTCAAGTTGCCTGTTTGTTTTCTAGGCTTTAGAAGCCACAAGAGATTTGGTGAAATCCAGATCAGAACAAGATAGGCAGAAAGAGGAGGAAAAGCATTGTTAAAAGAAGCATTCCAACCCATTCGGCAGCTTCACAGGTCTTAATGAGAAGATAAATCATCAACTCATTTGTTGTTTTCAGGAAGTGCATGCCACGTAAATGAAGGAACTGTTTGAAGAAGGATCACAAGAAGGGAGGGAACTGTTTGAGATTCAGCTTGGTAAAGGCAGACACCAATTTACTTAGGAGTTCTGTAACTCACAGGTTTTGTTCCCCCACCTCCCCGCCCCATCTTATTGTCTGGTCTTTATCTAATGTGATTCATGGCTTGGGAACTGAGGAGATGGAAAACATTTCAGAAACTGATACCTTTGTTTCACCAGATAAGCACAGTGTATGAGATTTACCTTTAGGAAACAAGATGCACCAGGAAGCATTCTGCGCCAGAAGTTAAAATTTGAAATATTTAATTCATTTCCTAGATTACTTTAGAGCAAAAACTGTGTAAAAGAATAAGAGATTTAAAGAATGCGTAGCAGATTGCGTGTTATCGTTTCTATTATCTTCCTACCAAATAGCATACAGAAAATGATTGAATGCAGAAAATGATTGCATATTTTATCAGCAAAGCAATTCTGTGAGGTAAAACCCAAGCTATTCATGGAACAAAAAGTGTCCTGGCACCAGGATTTAAGTTAGAGAAATAATTCGTTTCTTTGATTTTCTAAACAACTGCACAGAATACATCAAATAGAAAGTAAAGCTGTGTCTAGTTTGACTTTTAATGAATGCAGAAAACGGTACATAAACAAAAGCTCTATTGTGCAGTTTTGATCATCTTACATGTCAGATGCAAGATAAGCAAATGCTGTATGCAGGTGTGCTTATATGAGGGCAAAAGGCATGCGTTTTCTCACTTACGCCATCCTTTTAGCCCTCATGTGAGCAGTCCGAGTGCCTGCATAGGGCAATCGGTTGTGAAGATTCCACCCTCAGACTTCTGCTGGTGGAAAGATTCTTTCTGGCACCTGCTAACAGAAGAGAAGGCATAATATTCTGTTATTCCCTATGCGGTCCTGAGGTCCTTGCCGAAAAGCTTCTGCTGAATTGAAATCCTTCCTGTTTTTGCACTTTTCCTTTTCTGGAAACTGTTATCGCCATACAAGTCTATAGGAGTTGATTGTGAGTAATGAGTTGACTCATTATACTTCTATCGAATTGCTCCTTCGGTGAAATCTATAATGGTGGCTTCTTTTCAATGGACCAGGCAAATTCAGAGGACTTTCTAAGGCCTTTTTTTAATATACTATGGGAAGACAGTCAGTTGCCCAGTTAGTGCTACGAGCACAGAGAAAAACTTGTACTCCTTCACCAGCTGCACAAATCTTAAACATTGTGTATTGGATACCAAAATAAATATTAAACAAATGATACAGCACAGTTCTTTCAATCCATCTTATTAAATTATAAAATGTCAGCAAGCAGAAGGAAAAGAAAAACTGCTGAACCATTGAAAGATCTTTTAGGAAATTCTATTATACTACCAGCTGATAATAAATCTTAGTGCTCAGAAAAAATAGGAAGGATAGGAAGAATAAAAAAAAAACTTGAGCAAATAAAATTATTCTCCCTTTTTCCATGAAATAGTTTTTTGTTTTTTTTTCAAAACTAGGTTGTTAGCAGTTAATTAATTATTGACTTGATTCCTGTCTGGGCAAAATGCCAAGGGATCCTTTTCATCAATCATTTTTGTTTCCTGCAGAAAAATTCTTGTTTGGGCAGCTTAGAAAATTTTTCCTATTTCTTTTCAGCATGATTTTTTTTTACCAGAAAAGAAGGGTACTTTGCAAAACAGGCATTTTATTTGCACAAGGTACAGTTTGGTGGATTAGTCTGATAGAAAGACACTGGCACTCTAATTAAGCAGTTCACCATTCTTAACATAGAGATATCAAATAAAATAACAGTTGTGAGCACCGTGCAGCAAATTCATAGACAGAGTGCTTAAATAATGTCCTTTAGTTTAATCTTCATCTGCCAGCGTGGTGATTCCAATACCCATAGCAAGGGATAAAAGGAGTTGTTGTTATCTAGCAAATCAGAATGGCACCGAATTGTGGGAACCTGCCTTAGATATTGGCTTTCCCTTGGAGCAGGGACAGTCTGTATTTCAGGAGACATAGATTTATTATTTATCGTATTGAATTTGATGCTTCCAAACTTCAAATTACACTGGATGGTTCATGATACACCAGGCAGTATAAAAACAATACACAGAAATAAGAATATAAAACCAAATTAGAATGAATGAAAAAGAAGGAACAAGATGACAAACTTGTCAGATATCTCTCCATACATCCCATCAATATCTAGAATCTCGTGTAGGGAGCTCCAGCCACCTTAGTCCAAGACCTGGGAGAACAACTGGGAGTTCTTTGTAGACCTCTGAGCATGGTGAGAGGCATCCAGATTTCAGAGGAAACCTCATTCTAGAAGGCAAATGCTTTATAGATTGTAGTTGAAGCCTGCAGTGGATAGGGTGTCCCAGTGACATCTCCAAAGTGTTCTGTATTTTCTGCAGTGGCTGAAGCTGAGGAAGGGGAAATATATTCTATATCTAACAGGACTCTCTATCTAGTAAGCAAAGTCATGAAAAATTTCCTACCCTAATTAACTGTGCACAAACTCCAAAAAGCTGCAGCATTGCTCTAATTTAAAAAACAACCCAAAAAACAAATGTCAACCCACAAACAATTCCCCAAACCCTGTAGTGTAGTGTTGGCATGTGGTACAAACCACAGTTGCAACAAAGTAATGAAACAAATTATGACCCAAACCATAGGCTTTTCTTTTTGAGTCCCAACATTGGACACAAATATGCAAATCATGTGGCTTGTGCCACAAAATCCCAATGCACAGATCATCAATTGGCTCCCCTTGCTCTTCCACCCCACATGCACTTACAATGAAGCAAGGAAAAAAATAATTCTCAGAACAAGCTAATCTTAAACACTTGCCAATGCCTGGAGTTGGTTCTGATTGGCTCAAAGCCTTCTGATGCAGATGTTGGCTTGTTTTAAAATCTTGACAGCCCATTCTGTCTACTCCACTAACATTCAAGGCACATGGATCAAAGAGAGGATCTTTTCTGCATTTCAGGCTCCAGTGTTTTGCTGTTGGATCCTGTTATTACAATCTCAGATAACGTTATCTTGGAAATTTTTAGTTGAATAGCCTTTAGCCTAATTGCTTACAAGTAAATGTGTTGAAACTTTTTAAAAATGTGTATTTCACTGTCTGGATGTTATTATTGCTGTTCCCTTTTTTAAACTTTTTTTTTGTGTTTGCATGTTATTAATTATTAATAATTATTAAACATCATTGGAGAAAGGCAGAACACAAATTTAAATAATACATTTACAACTAAATGATATTCAAGCAGGCTTTTGAAACTCTTGTGTCACTTTATATCTACACTGACCTGAATATAACATATGCTTATTTTCTTTATGATTAAAATATATACCATACAATATCTTTCTTGCACAATCAGTTTAGAAATACCCATTTCATTATTACTCTTATTATGTACTACTTTTAGTAAAATTATAAAAGTATTTCAGTTTTTCTGCTACCTTCCCACACAGAGTACGCATTTTAAAAGCTATTAAGCTGAACCTTTGTTGTTTAAAATTTATCAATAAAAGTGTACAGTACAGTACTTGTTTGGCTTCCAATCCCATATTAGTGTCTCAGATTATTAGTGAATTGATGTTTTATCTTTAAAGTTGCTCTATTTGGGAATTGCAGAACTAACCTACTGCCTTGTTCCTTCTATCATGTTTGACTACAGATGGGCTTCATTAGTTCATCCTGTCAGCCTTCCCACACCACTCTTGATAAATAGCTGCTCTTCCTCACTCAAAAAAGGAAAGCTGTTTCAAAAGTCTCCATGTTGTTCTACACTTAAAAGGCAAATCTGAAAAAGAGAACTTTTTACAATTTAGATTTTTAAAGTGTGTTTTCCATTAGTTTATTTGAGAAGAGAGTTAAAAGCATGTGGCAAAGTATTAGGTTGTTTTCACAACTGTTTTTATACATGGTTCCTTAAAATGGTGGACTATAAATTCTTCTTTTTTAACAACTGGCATTCAGTTGTCCTGGATGCTATAAAGTTACATGCTGTGAACACCTCCTGATTTTTTTTTCTTAAAGCTCTAGTACTTATTTGCTTTCTTACTAAACAAAATACTGTTATGTATTAATTTTCACTGAACAGTTTATGACAATACTGATACATTTGTTTCAAAGAAAGCCACGAATATGTAATAATTATCATGAAAACAACAGAAGTTTTAATAATGTTTATATATCCGCAGAAGCCCAAGTTGGTCTCCCTCAAAACTGGGACACTCTTCACAATTCTCATGTTTTAATAAATAGTTCTAAGATGCCACAGTGCTGAGTTTACAGATCACAAGTGTTGTGGGTGTGGTATTTCAATATAAAATCTTTGTCTTGCTGGTTTCAGATGTTTCATCCTGCATTAGGCATGGTGTAGTTTTTAGAAAGCTTATCATACTTTTTTTTTAAAAAAGTCATATGGTTAGGAGAGAAAGAGAAAGGGAGATTTACTATCACCAGTCAGTAGCAAACAAAATATCCAAATTAGTGAAGTATGCAATTTGCATTGATCACCCTGGATTCAGATTATATAATTCATGTCCTTTGCATACTAAAAGAATGGTGTACATGATATTGCCTGAACTTCTGATAAATAATTATGGCAACAGATTCACTCGGAAACAGAATAGATTTTTGTCCCTTTTACTTCCAGCACAAATATTAAAAATTATTTTGTGTGATAAAATGTATTTCCAGGCATTTTTAATGGTCAAAAAAAATTGGGCAGTAGTGAACAATGTAATTTTCGTTTTGAATGTATGCTTAAATTGTAGCTAACACATAGATAGGGTCTCAGTGTTGAGGCTTCCTGTCTCTTGTATTACATTACATTAGGTTTTTGTGTCAAAAGTTGTTGTTCCTCACTATCACACATACACAAAAGCACAGACACATACAAAACATGACAGAACTGAGAAACCCAGAGTTTATGATCATAGAACAATATGTAGGTTTGAGGTTCGTATTACTTAACCTCATCTATCATACAAAGCCTTAACATGGTTTGTTTGACTTCAGCCTAGCCTATTGTTTGAAACCAGCTATTGTAATTTTAGTCAATTTACCATGGCTTAGTCCTTAACCCTTTTTTGGCCAATATGCATATTTGACATTTTGATAGTATACTACTGTGTATGAATTTGATAAGAAAAATAACATTGTTTAAAATTATGCTTTTATTTTATTTTTTAAAAGGCAACTATTAAACCCTATATTGTTGTGATATCTGTTAATGTTTACTATAATCTTCATGCAGATAGGCATGCAGTTTGCAGTAATGATATTTTGGTGGTTTGGTACCATGGAATGATCATTTGCTATAAAGTGGGATATGCTCTGATTTCCAGACAGAGAAGGAGCACTTTAGAATAATTGATTCACAGAAAGAACTTCCCTGAACCTGATCAGCTGTGGGAAAGGGTGTCCCATATCTTCTTTACCAATTTCATTAGAAATACCTGCACATGCCCCATAATCTACCACTGCCATCGATAGTGTGTCCCAAGATGAAGAAGATTGTGTTTCCTGACAAGACAGATTCTCCAGTACCAGTTTGTAATAGAAAAGGGGGAGGGTCCAGTGTCCAACTGTCCTGGTGTGGCAAGATTTGCTTGTTGACTTTGAGAAACTGCCAAGCTGAGAAGGGGATGAATTATAGAAGTTTCTCATAGTATAACATGCCTGGGATGTATTTACCTGAAGGGGAGGTTGATTTTGATAAGAGGTGGTATAAAGGGAGACAGAGGTAATGTTGGAAAAGGAAGAGCCATTAAAGGAAGATCCTTAACAGACTGTAAGCAAAATCTCATCCCTGAAAGTATAGTACACGTAAGAAAACAACTCAAACCTACTGTGATTTTTCATGTTTTCTGCAAGAAAAGACAGAGAGTAACTCTAGTGCAGGGGTGTCAAACTTGCGTTGTCATGGTGGCGTCATGTGACGTATCATGACTTCTTTCCCCTTCGCAAAAGCTGGCGGGGACGGGGCCAGCACGTGACGCATCTGGCCCGTGGGCCGCAAGTTTGACACCTCTGCTTTAGTGGGTTTTCAAGGTTTTGTCACAACATTAAAATTATAACAGACCTTGTGGTTTTGTTTCCTCGTTTGATTTACATCAAAGGGCTTATACTTGCTCAGAAAAACACTTTGCTGTGCAGTGTCCAACAAGGTACAAAAAGCTACCTTAAAACGTTCTTATTCACATTGAAACAACTGGGCAACAGTTTGCAAGATATTGAGTCTGAAATACATGTTATCATGTCTTCGCACTGGACAATACTGTGAAGTGTACTGAGCCCTCCCACCATTTTCTTCCAGGAAAGTAAGTGCTAATACATTCCTTTTTACACATATCCGTGCAGTTACATTTATATAATGCATACAAAGTTCAACTGAAACCATGCACAAAACATCAAACGGCAAAAACCTGCAGGCACACTAAGCAATTTCTAAAAACTGCATTCTATTCTATTCTATTCTATTCTATTCTATTCTATTCTATTCTATTCTATTCTATTCTATTCTATTCTATTCTATTCCATTTACTCTTATTGCTGGAATAGCACAATGGTTGTGAGTTTTGCTTAGCACAGAGAAGGTTATTGCTGGGAAACCCAAGATACAGTATAATGATAATTGTTGTTATTCCTATCATCATTATTCTGAAAAACAAGTTTTTCCTCTGGAGTTTTTGTTTTGTTTTGTTTTAAGAATTGGAGAGTTACCATTACTCTTGTCTTGTGTCACCCTTTATATCTACACTGACCTGAATATAACTGTATAAACATTTACAAAATTATCTGTATCTCACAGGTAGAACTGAACCGTGGGTGCAGAATATCTAGGCAAGCTCCTGGCATCCATGTGTAGGCATGTAAGAGAACTACAGTAAGAGTATAAAAAGGAATAGGGGATGAACATTGAATCACATAGTCTGTTTCATGTGTTTTTGCATGTGTGCAAGTACAAAAACATGGAGCTTGCATTATGACATCACACACATTTTGTCACTGTGTTGTCATCATGATTAGGCATAGATGCATATAAAGAATTGCACAGGGGAAATATAAGAATGAGAGAATCTGGCACTGACAAAAAACAGAGTACAGACGTTGCAAAGTTCTACAGAAGTTAAATTAGTATAAAAAATCCAGTTTTTTTCAATTTAAACTGGTCTGGGTTTTTTTTTAATTGAAAACATATTCCACTTGAAACAAAGAGACCGTAGAATACTATATATTCTGTTTCAGTTTGGAAAGTGCATAGTTCAGATAGTAGGATATCTAATTTGAGATAAGAATCACCACTGAAAAAATGGAATTGCGTTCAACTAGAGTATTTGAGAGTATTTGCTTCCTGAAAGTAATTATGGAGATTTATTTATTTTTTAAATCTTGTACCTAACCAAAGTCAAGGGTGCAACTGTATAGCAACTACAAGTAGCTCTTGATTTAATAACCATTTGTTTGGTGATCCTTCGAAGTTCAATGGCACTGAAAAAAGTGGGTTATCCAGATTCAAGAGCTTGGCAACTGGCGTCCATTTATGACAGTTGCATTGTCCTGAGGTCATGTTACCACCATGTTATCACCATCACCACCTTCCCAGACAGCTTTTGACAAGCAAACTCAATGTTGGGGGGAGATAAAAAAGATTTGCTTAATGACTACATGATTCATTTAACAACTGCAGTGATTCACTTAACCATGGTGGCAAAAAGGTCATAAAATGAGACAAAACTCACTAAACAACTGACTTGCCTAATATTGGAAATTTTGGGCTCGATTGTGCTCGTAAGTCAGGTACTACTTGTATTTCTAGCTCTTTGGACACATGAACATGTTTTCAAATGCCTGCTTAAAACATTTATGTGCAGATCCCAAACAGTAGGCACTTTTCTGGCAGAAATTAAAGCCCCTGTTGCTACAGTTTAGGTGGTTTTCCTGATTTCATTGGGTGGTTTTCCTGATTTCATTGGAGTGGCAATGCTTCAGTTTCCTTAGGAAATGCTAAACCTAATTCTAGGTATGACTCTAGAAGTGATATTTCCCAGTCAACGCACAACTTAGGGTAGATTTCTGTTGAAATTCTGCCATGGTATACTGCCAGCAATTGAGAGCGGTGAAAAATGTTTGGAAGAGTAATGAAGGCTAAAATAACACAAAATAATAATGCTGTCATCGCTTGTTTCCTAGGGTATTGCAATGTGAAGATTGTTAAATATCCCTAAATTATTGTCAATCATTTTCAAGTGCTAGTCTTTTGCATTCTGTGCATCAGTCTGTGTGAATACACACACACACACACACACACGGCTGGATTGATGACAGACTCTACTCTTCCATCTTTTTGGTTATCATATTGATGTATTCTCGTTGTGTTCTTTTTCATTGTTGATGTTATGGTTCTATTATTTTACTTCTGTTTACACTCCTTTCATTTTCTTCCTCTTTATTATTGTAAGCAGCCTAAAGCAGCCCCATGGCAAGATAGGAAGCAAATACATTTAACAAATAAATAAATATATTATATACTCAGTACTGTTAATGAAAACTAATGACGCCAGTATTTTCTCCCTACCTTTATACATATATACAGAACTTACACATACATATTAAATTCTGTATATTCATAAGGACGTAGACCCTGGGACCAAAATTGCCGTTGCTAAGTGAAGTGGTCATAAAATGTGACATTGCATGACTATGTCAGTTAGCATAGGCAATTCCAGCTGTGCCAGTTGCCATTGTTAAACAAGGACTGCACAGATCAAGTACCTCACATGAGTGCAATTTATGACTTCCTGGTGGCTACCTCATTGATTTTGCTTGTGACAAACCAGCAGAGAGGATTGGAAATTGTGATCATGGTACTACAACTCATTGTGACATTCTAATTGTAAGCCGGGTGCCAAGTGCCCGGATCACAATCATATGACTGTAGGGATGCTTCAAGACCCAGAACTATGAGGTCACATCATAAGTACCATTCATTCATCACCATTGCAACTATTCAACCACTAAACAAATGGTCATAACCTGAGGAAATGCTCAAAAGTTCTGTGAGCTTTTAAATGCAGTTGTGGCAGGGGTGGGCTGCTGGGGGTTCGCATGGGTTTGGGCAGACCCAGAGGTGAAATCTAGCCAGTTCGCACCGGTTCGTGCAAACCGGTAGGGAAAATTTTGATTGGTTCGGAGAAATGGCAAAGATCACCTCTGGCTGGCCCCGCCCCTGCCTGCCTGCTCACCACTCGCCCCGCCCCTGCTCACCCCACCCCACCCG
>JANHFL010002195.1:0-19456 GCA_032468155.1 Oxyrhabdium leporinum
GGAAGGAAGGAAGGAAGGAAGGAAGGAAGGAAGGAAGGAAGGAGATTATAATGAGAGTGAGGGAGGGTCTGAGGGAAATCTTGCCTTGGCCATCACAGGTCCCTCCAACATGAGTGACATTGAGCTAGCCATGCCTATCCTGGCCCCCGAGGTCAAACACAACCCTGATGCTGCCCTTAATGAAATCAAGTTTGACACTCCTGATCTATATGCAAATCCATAAATAATTAACTTTCAGTTCTGTTATCAGCAAAAAGCCCATAAAGGGTTGCCAGAGCTTTTATTGAAAAATGTCTTATTTTAATCTTTGCCAAACAAACCAACTTTTTATTACTTTCTTTTATTTCTAACAATTTTGATTTTTTACTTCATTCACATGTTGTCATAGGATTTGGTCTCTCTTCAATTTTTATCTTTTCCATCCCAAATATTTCTTCAAGGCTTTAATAAACCTTCTTTTTTTAAATCAATTAAAAGTCCTTATCCAGATCATACAGTTGGTTTTCATTTGTATTTCCAATTTAATTTTCAAAGCATTAATCAATTCCTTTTATATGGCCAGTAGGAAGTCCTTATCCAGTTCATTTTCTTGGTTTGTCATTTATGTTTCTACTTTAGCAGCCTTATCTGTAGTATAATTCATCATGCTTCTATGGATAGAATAGCTTGTGTCATTTTATAAATGCCTGCACTAAACAAAAAGTTTTCATTTTCTCTTTTTCCTTTTCTACCTAGAATCTTTAGTCCCCTCTAGTGTTCAGTTTCTGAAATCATAAAATCTCAAATCTCTGTTATGACTTAACATGCCATGTTTCCCCAAAAATACAACCTACCCCGAAAGTAAGCCCTAGCTTTATTTTTACACTTGCACCCAATATAAGCCCTACCCCCCCCAAAATAAGCCCTAATTAAGACCCCATCCACTCTGGGGTACAAGGGGTGGGTCAAGGCACGTGGGTAAAAATTAAGCTAGGGTGGGGATGGGGGGTGGAGTTACCCTATTTACCAGGCCTTGCACACCCCGACATCTGCCTTGCCTTGCTCCCCCACTTCCTATGTGGCTGCTTGCAGCTGCTCGTGCGCATCGCCCCTGGCCTCCATTTTGCTGTCAGAGGCCTTCTGGAAAGGCCTCTGCAGCCGAGAAACGAGGTCTGGATTGACGTGCATGTCACCCCCAGTCTCCATTTCACCACCAGAGGCACTTCAGAAAAGGCCTCTGCAGCCGATAACATAGCTCCGGATCGATCCAGAGCTCTGTTATTGGCTGCAGAAGCCTTCAGGAAATGTTTTTTTGAGTGTGTGAGTGAGTGTTTTTGTGAACGTGAACACAGGAAACAAATTGGAATTCTCTTTCCTAAAGTTCATATCTTGCTTTATAATCTTTTGTATGTACTCAGAATCAAGGACCATTATGTTCAAAGGTTTTTATTTCCAGGAAATGTATGCTTTAACATATAGTAACTGAAGCACAATGCAGCAAGTTCAAAAGTCCATTTATTCTCTTAGATTTCACTGCTTCCCTTTGGGACTTTTTGATATTAAAAGAATATTTACACTCTGGTTTCTCCCAAAGAGGGAGAACTATCCAACTGAGACCCAACCCGTGATACAAGAGGCACTCCGTTATTCAAATATGCAGTAGAGATCACTATTACCATACAAGGCTGCTTACATTCTTACTTGTAATCTTTTATTACCTTCTAAGTTTTGTAGAACGATGCAAACATCTTGAACTTCACAGAATGATTACAAAGCTTTGTAAATACAAGCTTCAGATTCTGCTTTGCTATTGGCTTAGGCTATTTAATGGTTTTGTTAGTCTTTCAATTATGATAACAATACTTAAGCCACATATTTTTTTTAAAAAAAATGCCTTTGATTTTTGTTGTTTGCAGCCTTTTAACATCTGCACATATTCCTTCCCACAACTGTTTAATAAAGTTGAAAAAAAAACCTTCTTACTTAGATCCCTAACTTGTATTTTTCTTCCATGCCCTTTTCTTCCATGCCCTTTTCTTTCAATGCTTTTCTTTTACACTATAAATCCAAAAATGGGGGCTAATGCTTTTTAATGCAATTGATATAAAATGCTTCATTTTGGAGATGCATTATGTTAAAAATATGGTAGCTTTGAAAGGGTAGGATCATCAGCAGGATGGAGGGTAGGGGTGGTATGGGACTAGGAGATTCAGAGTGGTAAAAGCAGCATCTCTTTATAATTTCAGTGTAAGCCCTGCTCTCTTTCTATATATTTTCCAACATTGCACTTGTTCCCTAAAGGGACAGAATGTGTGCTATAATATTACTTTCTTTAATCTGATGCAAACAGGAAAATCTGATGTCACTAAGCAGAGCTTCCAAATTTGGGCTGCAAAGTCTTGAGACAATGGGAAAGATACACAAAAAATCCTAACTCTGCTGCCATCCTATGGTCATCTAGATGTTTAGGGCGCAGTTACAGTATTATTGTTATATATACAATAATGTGAAATCACAGCTAGCAGTTCTTTAGCTAGCATTGCTCTTCATATGCATTGAGTTCTTCCCAAGAACCTGGGATGTCATGATACTGCTGCATGATATATGTGTGGATCCAAGCAAGGTAGCCTTTTGTAATTGACAGAAGGAAATTTTGTCAATGCGCAGATGTTCTAAGTACCATCAATTTGTACATTATTTCAATTTATACAGCCACCCTTCTCAAATACCTGTATAACCAACCAACAGCACTTAATCCAATGTTACTAGAGGCTAAATTCTCCAGTAACAAAAGAGTTTGTGAGTGCTTCCAAGACAATGAAAATTACGTATAACTAATTTTCTATTAGTTATATTAAATTGTTACTTGGTAACAACTATAACATATAAAATTTTAGGAGGGAAATGAGATAAGGCTGCAAGGTCTGCGTGCCAATAATCCATAGCAAGATAGTGCCTATTACTGTCATCTAGTGGTTGATTGGATTTTTGCAGTTCAGATCCCTCAGAGGTGTGTCCTAGGACTCAATTTGTTTCTATTTTTTATTTTTTTAAAAAGCTGGTGTGACTTATTTATTGCTGGGATAAGACGCACCAAATTTTTATTCCACACTGAATTTTAAGACAGTTTTCTACATTTCCTCCAAATGCTTAAAAATGAAAGAATAAATTCTTATTCTTAGCTTTTAATTAAACAGGTTTTTATAGGAATCTTCTGCAAACATAAACATTAAGCAATGCAACATTTTTATGAAATTAGGCATTCAGAAATAGAATTGCACCTTGCTTTATTTTTCAATTAACAATTCTCATTGCAAATTGTTCTTTACCTGGCAATAAGAATGTTTACAGATTTTGTTTTAAATAATATAGTTCTCATTCTCTCTTTCTCTGATATATTTGTATGTTTAGTTAAAGTGATGCAAAAACTTTTTTTTTGCTTGGGGTAGCGCTATCATGATTGGGTTGCACACTCACCCACAAAAAACAACAACAACTCTTTGCTGACAGTTGTATGTTTCTTTGCAGTTGTATGTTTCTGGGAGCTTAACTTTTTGCTGTGTTTGTCGTAAAAACACAGCACATTTTTTATTATTTTTATTTAGTTGCACTATTTATTTAATTTATATTCCACATGTATTATTTTTTATAAACAACTCAAGGCAGTGAATGTATCTAATGCTTCTTTTTCCTTCTATTTTGCCCACAACAACCACCCTTTGAGGTGAGCTGGGCTGAAAGAGAGTGATTGTCCAAGGTCACCCAAGTGGCTTTCATGGCTAAGGCCAGATTTGAACTTTCTGGTACTTTAATTACTAGACCAAATTGGCTCTATTTATACAATATCTAATATACAATATTTAGCTTATACAACCAGAGACTTTTAGCTATAAAAACATCGACTTTGAAGGGGACAGGATGCTTCAGAAGATACGCTCCTGGTCCTTTAAAAATATTAGTCAGACTCATTAAAATGATGAAATGGGTATTCAACATGCATTCCGCCCTTTTCCTATATATGATAACACGAGGTACATGCAAAAGGGGCAGAGTTTACATCTCAGTGTCATGACAAATTTTCATTATTTGTTTTACCAAATCTCATTACAATTTATAAATGTTGTTGTTGCTTCAAGTCATTGTTGACTCTTAGTAACTGCCTGGATTGGTCCCTCGTTTCATTGTAATTTGCGCATATCTTCCATATCCTGTATTCAGTATAGCATTTAGTTCAGTGATAAATGCTTGAATTCTAATATATTAATCAATCAATCAGAATAGAGCTGGAAGGGACCTTGGAGGTCTTCTATTCCAACCCACTGCTCAAGCAGGAGACCCTATACCTCTTCAGGCAGGTGGTTGTCCAGTTGTCCAGTTTCTTCTTAAAAACTTCCAGTGATGAAGCACCTACAATTTCTGAAGGCAAGCTGTTCCACTGATTAATTGTTAGGAAGTTTTTCCTTAATTCCAAGTTGCTTCTCTCTTTGATTAGTTTCCATTCATTGTTTCTTGTCTTGCCTTCTGGTGCTTTGGAAAATAAATTGACTCTTCTTTGTGGCAGTCCCTCAAATATTGGAATACAGCTATCATGTCACTGCCTAGTCCTTCTTTTCTCTAGACTGGCCATACCTAATTCCTGCAACCGTTCTTCATATGTTTTTGTTTCCAGGCCTTTAAGCATCTTAGTTGCTCTTCTTTGCACTTTTTCCAAAGTCTCGACATCTTTTTTGTAATGTGGTGAGCAAAACTGTATGCAGTATTCCAGGTGTGGGGTCACTAGGGCTTTATAAAGTGGTACTAATACTTCATGTGATTTTGATTGTATGCCTCTGTTTATACAACTAAGGATTGTATTAGCTTTTTTGGCTGCTACTGGCTCATGTTTAAGTGATTGTCCACTAGGTCTCCAAGGTCTCCAAGGTCTCACAGTTATTGTTTTTGAGCTATGTTTCACTTAATCTATACTTGTACCTTTGGTTTTTCTGACCTAGGTGTAAAACTTTGCTTTTCTCCACATTAAATTTCATGTTTTTGGATAGGGCCCATTGTTCAAGTCTGTCAAGATCTTTTTGGATCCTGAGCTCGTCTTCTGGGGTGTTGGCTATTCCTGCCAGCTTAGTGTCATCTGCAAATTTGATGAGTTCCTCTTTTATTCCCTCATCTAAGTCATTTATGAAGATATTGAAGAGTACTGGGCCTAAGACGGAACCTTGTTATACCCCACTGCTTACTTCCCCCCATGTAGATGTAGTACCATTAAGGATTACTCATTGAATATGGTTTGTCAGCCGGTTACAAATCCATCTGGTGCTGATGCTGTTATCCCACATTTTTCTAGTTTCCCCAAAAGTAGATTGTAGTCTACTTTGTCAAAAGCCTTGCTGAAGTCTAAGTATACTATGTCCACAGCATTTCGCTGGTCTATTAATTCAGTCACTTTGTCAAAGAATGAAATAAGATTGGTTTGACACGATCTGTTTTTAACAAATCCATCTTCTTTTATTTATGACTTTATTTGTTTCTAGATGTTCACAGATCTGTTTTTGATTATTTTTTTCCAGTACCTTCCCAGATGTTAAGTTTGTTTCCCCTACCCCCTTTTTTTTTGAAGATGGGAACCACATCAGCTCTTTTCAATTTTCTGTTAGTTCCCAGGGGCTCCAGAATTTTTGAAACATATGATACAATGGTTCTGAGATATCATCTGCCAGCTCCTTCAGAACTCTGGGATGTAATCCATCAGGTCCCAGTGATTTATATTCATCAAGGTCAGATAGGTATTCTCTTATCATTTTGTTGCTTATTTTAATTTTTATTTCTAGTCTGTCTTTTACCGTTATTTTTTTGTTAGGTTGGGCTATAGTTTTGTGTGTGTGTGAACTTTTCTCTCTACTGCCAGTTACTTCCTTACCATCTGCTCTCTTTAGTGGACCAACTGTTTTCTTGACTTTTTTCTTGTTATTTATATGTTGAAACTTTTTAAAAATTATTATTCTTGATTTTCGTTGCAAGTTTTTATTCATTCCGAGCCTTTGCTTTCCTGACTTCATCTTTGCACATTTGGGCTATCTGCTGATATTCTGCCTTAGTTATGTATCCTTCTTTTTGTACATATCCTTTTTATCTTTCAGTTTATCAGAGAGTTATCAGAGATTATTTTGTGCAACTGTGCTGGTTTCTTCTTGGATTTCTTGCTTTTTCTTTTTCAGTGGTATCGTGTTGATCTCAGGTCCACCATTGTGTCCTGCCATTCTGTTGTGGGGAGGCAGGCTGTGGCATCACATTGACTGCCGGTGGACTGGTCAGGGGGTTGGACTTGGGGAAACAAAAGAATTGCTGTGTGCTTTGTACGGGACTTTTCAGATTCGGCCTTGCTTTCCTGCAATCACTTTCTCTTAGGAAAAGTTCTTTTGACTCAACTTATGGATTCAAGAGTCTTGTTTTCCTGAGGGACCAGCTGGGGCAGGTCCTTACAGTTGGACTGGGCTTTTATGATCATATTTTTCAGTGTTTCCCATGCTTCTTGTGTTGTTTTCACCTTTAGGATTTTTACCTATGGAATTTTTCTTAGGGTCTCCCTATGTTTGTTAAAATCAGGTTTTTTAAAATAGTTTAAGACACTAGTTGGATTATATTCTATTGTTTGTGTTTGCATTATATTGAATTCCAATATGACGTGGTCACTCTTGCCAAAAGTTCCAACAACTTCAACTTCATCACTTCTTTTCTATCAGCAAGAATTAGGGTTAAATTAGCTTTTCCTCTAGTTCCCTGCTCTGCCCTTTGGATGACAAAGTTGTCAGCTAAGTTGGTTAGGAATTTGTTTGATTTCTCAGTTTACCTTCCAGTTGCTGCAGAATTTGTCTCCCAGTTGATATCAGGGTAGTTAAATTCTCCCATTATTACTGTGGTATATTTCCCAGATACATGTGTTAATTGATTAGCAAAGAGTTCATCTATTTCTTCTGCTTGTTGGGTGGCCTGTAGTATATGCCTATAGCAATATCATTTTTTTTTACTTTTATACTGACCTATATGGATTCTAGGAGGTTTTCATCCTTGGTTTTGTATATTTCTGTAGAGATTTAGTGATCTTTTATATATAATACAATTCCACCTCCTCTTTTGTTAGGTCTGCTACTTTTGAATAGTTTGTATTCTTCCATCAATGCATTACAGGCATGAGTTTCATCCCACCATGATTCAGTAATGGCATCTCTATCATGTACTTCATGTACTAATGTTTCAAGTTCACCGTTTGTTCCCTAAACTCTGAGTGTTAGTTTATAGGCATTTGAGTCCTTTATGTGTCTTGGGTATGTTTCTTATATCATCTACTTTGTGACTGGGATTACTTTCCATTACTCTCGACTTCATTATGTTTTTCTTTTTTATTTCTTCTTTCTCTTTACTCCCTACTTCATATGATTAGTTATCTAGTGGTTTTTGCTTGGAATTAGGTTCTAAAGGTCATGAAAATTGCCCCCCCCTCAACTTTAGTTTAAAGCCCTTTTGATATTAACTATAACATTAATGATAATAATGAAAGTGCAGTTTCAATTAGCCTCATCCACAGTTTGGTGGTAAGAAACAACACCAATCATACCATGAGTAAGAGTGAGGTAATTGCTAAAACAGACTTTAGATATGATAAAAGGTAGGCAATTGTTTATTTACTTTTACTGCCAGGCATGGAAGAAAACATTATGAAATGTTATATGTCATATGCTGAAGTAAATTTGGGTGCTACAGATCTTGACTTATTGGCTGGGCAAAAATTTACCTTACCTCAGCCAGTGAAGTGGCTTGAATCAGTCAAGCTTAATAATTCTCTAAGCCATTTATAAATCATGTATTAAACAGCCTTCTGAAAAACAACAATATGTCAAAAAAGCAAATCAAGAGCAAGAATTGTATAACATATTGCCCCCATCCTGCCTTTTTATGTTAAGACAAAGTAGGAAACAAGTAAATGCAAACACATACATCTCAGGTATTTATAATACTCAGAACATAGATATTCGTATTCTAACAAATGAAGAAATGAATAAAGTGGAGAATATTCCTGAAAAGATTGAAAGTAAGAAAGGGATTCAGAAAGCTTTTTAAAAATAATGTGGCAAAAATAAATCAGAGAAATGAACATCTAGTATCTACAAATATGCAAATAACAACAATGATCAGAAAACAAAGTTTTCTAACAACATATCAACATTTGAAAGTAAAAACATCATAAAATAACAAATATTTGCTCAGTTAAAATGTTAATTATGTTAGGGTTTTTTTTAAATGGATGTGCAATTAAGGAATTCAGAAAGAAATGGTAGTGACATCAGAAAACCTTTGGAAAAATGAAGCTCTGCAAAAAACACAGTGGGGGGTAGTTAGAAAGTTTTTGTCATAAGAATACTTCAGGATTTAAAAAAAATAAAGCAGAGAAAATTGTTGAGGACTAGATAGCCTAATTATTCCAAACAAATGATTAGGAGAAGGAAAACTTTTTAAAGAAAAGTTGGGAGCAAATTCCAAATAAGGGTTGGGGAGGAAAAGTAGCGAAGCTAAATATGGGTGGATTTTATCTGGATTAATTAATTAACAAGTTTCTTCTCTATGTAGGTTAGCATTTGTTGTGTAGGCTTTTGATCATAGCCAAGACTTTGGCAGGCCTAAGGGATGTAGTCCTGAGTTATAGAGGATGGTTAGAATTTC
This sequence comes from Oxyrhabdium leporinum, assembly GCA_032468155.1. Lineage (NCBI taxonomy): Eukaryota > Metazoa > Chordata > Lepidosauria > Squamata > Cyclocoridae > Oxyrhabdium > Oxyrhabdium leporinum. The sequence goes on from JANHFL010002195.1 coordinate 8,689, forward strand.
AGATGCAGATTAGGGGAGGCCTGGTTTAAATCATACTCAAGTTCCATAGCTCATGAGCAATTCTGGCAAAATCACTTCTCATACGATTACTTTATTAGTTAGAGCATTAAACAAGTGATGAGTGGGATAAAATCTAAGATGTTTTGAGTAGTGGAATGCAATATGAATGAAAATTCAGTAAAGGATTGGATTCAAATTGCAACATAATTTGTACAAATACAATTAAATAGCATCATGCAGGATACAGCTTGTTGTATCCTTTTTGCAATACTCAATTTGTATTAAAGAAGATAGAAATATCTTGTCAGACTGGCTGGAGAGTATGTCACAGATTCTTAAAGCAAGTAGGGAGCATTTTGGCAGGGCAGGATGGGTTGGGGGAGAGAAGATGGCAGCTGAGACTGCATGATTGAAACCTTATCTATTTTTTTTATAAGAGTCACATGTATTACTTTGACATTTTTGACCAAGTTGCAATTAAGTTAGTTAACAAGTTAGTTAACTACTGAGCCTAAGATCTATTTATTTTGTGAAACCTATAAATGAATGATAAGAAACTGTTGATTTCTACGCAAACCTGACCTGTGCTAAATTCTGACTTAGGTCTTTTATAGCCCTAGGCATGTATCAACCAATGACCAGAAATATACAAGTCCCTGATTGGGAGAGATACATTGGTCGACAGTTCATTTCAAGGTGCTGGTCACTTCTTAGAAAGCCCTGAAAGTTTCAAGATTTGTAGCAACACTAATTAACTACCTTTCCTAGATGGATTCTTTCAGACCAATGGGGACAGCCGCAGAACACTTGCTGAAGGTTTTCTCGTTTCACAATATCAGGAGTTTTTGCCTTCCTTTGGAACAGCTTCTCCCCATTTCCCAAAGGCTCATGGCTTTCTAGAAGCTTCTAAATACCTGGCTGTGCTGGAAGGTGTTCAGTGCATGCACCCATCAGGAGTGTACTTTTCAGATTTTGCAGTATTATCATTAGCAGTCATTTTAATTTTAGCATCTGAGTCTGCTTGGTTTCAGTCAGGAAATAAATGATGTCAGATAAATGCATCTAGACCAGGAATACATCTATTTTAAGAGTAGGACTCACATTTGGCCTTTGGGGGCTAGACTCTAAAAATGTATTCAGAACAAAAGCAAGGATAAAATTAAGTTGAAGTCAATAGGCTTACTTTCTATGAATTGCATGCTTTGGCACTACACTAGAGATTCTGGTTCTGCAGCCTTGATTTAGACTACTGTTTCTCAACCTTGGCAGGGGAGCATTGCTGGCTGGGAAATTCTGAGAGTTGAAGTCCATTTACCTTAAAATTGCCAAGGTTGAGAAACACTGATTTAGACACTCTGATTATCCGTATTTGCAAAAACATCTATGGTTGTACATAGATTTATTTATTGCAGAGTAAATACAACATTAAGAATTTAGCATTCATTTTTGTCATCTGCTATAACTTGAGGTATGAGAGACATTTACTTTTTTTTTTAGCTAATATGCAAAATCATCTTCACGTTAAGAGATGCAAGAATTCCAAAAAGTATTCTGTTGAAGATATCCAGCTAAACTTCGCAGTGCTAATACATATAAAGGGATTGTTGTACCTGCTACTTTCTCTCCCGTTCTGTGAAAAGAAATTAGCTATAGAAATTGTGGTGAATTTCTATAAAAAAACCTATGAAAATTATTTAAACTGAATCTCAAACTGAAATCTCAGACTGAAATCAAAGCTTGGATTATATACAGTACATACTACAATCACTGAATTTTAAACACACATCTGATTTACAACTAATTACCGTAATATAATTAATATAGTTATTATAAAACTTCAACAGATATAAGTCTGTGGGAGGACTTATTCAGGCAACTATTATTATGTCTAGAATTATGAAAAAGGAAAGGGGATGGATTTTTTTTAACATTAAAGTAAAGTATAAATTACAACTTATTTAACAAACTCTTTTTTTAACTTTTGAACCCATCGCCCTCTGCTGGAATAGTATGCTCATTACAGTGGCCAAGACAGAAAATAAAACACAGAATCTAAAGCTAGGAAAATTTAATTCTGGCAACGTATTTTATTTGTGAGCATTTCTTATATGCATACAGTTACTAGTCAGAAGAGCCGAGTTATATAAGTTTATAAGGTTTACAAAGCCAACCTTCTACTTGTTTCCCCACCACAGTCTTTTTGTGTGTATCTTCCTACATTTAGCATGCTTATTACATCACACAAAACCAAAGCTTGGTACATAGCTCTGAGTCAACCCAGTGATCAAACTGAGTCATATTTCCTATACAAATTGACAGCTGCTCTCCAGGATTTCACATAAAGGAACTGACCAGTCCTACAAGGATATTAAACCTGATTTTTTTTAAAATGCAAAATAGAAGTTCAGCTATTAAGCTCATTTTCTGTACATTCCAAGTTGTCGTTAAACTTCCACTGCTCAAAAGAATGTCAAATGAGACATTGGCTGAGCAGATATGAAATGTGGTAACTTCTTGGTTTACTCACTTCAATTTCTGGTGAATTCATCAAAAATACGTTCAGGATTGTTTGATTTTTCTATATCAGATTTGAACATCTTGGAATATTTCACAGCTGTTGCCAATTCAAATTCTTGAGAAAGCATATCCATATACAAATAATTGCCAAGATGAAGATATAATTGACTAGAATGCGAACTGGTAAGGTTATTCCCTACTCTTTCTTCTACCCCATTAAATGCTCCCTACAACCTGGCAATCTTCCTCTCTGTGACTATGTACCCTACACACATGCATGTGCTTTATTTTAGGCTAGAGTTTCCCAGCCTTGGCAAATGTAAGTTGTGTGGAGTACTCCCAGAATTCCCCATGCTGGCTTGGGAATTCTGGGCCTGGAAATGCATATGTCTTAAAAATTTCCAAGGTTTGTTCTTGCCAGACAGGCAGATGCCCAAAAACACCCCGTAGTCTGTATTTGCAGATCAAGTCCATCTCTAGAAACAAAGTATGTAGGACGTTGGCCCTTTGTTTGCAAAAGACTAGCTTCCCATTTATGCATATTATTACTTTAATTAATATTTGATTAGACAGATTCTAGAATATATGAGGGGAGGACAGAGATATGCTTGCTATATCTTATCTCTGGGACTCTTGACTGGGCAAACGTTAGCAGTTGGAAGCCTTCTTCACTCAAGTGGATTTGTTTAAGAATTCTAAATCAGAAGAGAGCGGCTTGCATACAACAAACATCACATTGAAAAAATACCCCTTGCTACACATGAAGAGAAAAAAGGATCTAGGAATTATGGCATGTCCAGCAAACATAGCCTCTATGCCAGCTTCAGAGGCAATTTATACTTATATGAATGAAGGTCCTTCAAATGGCTTTTTTGACCTAATTTGATTCAGCAACAAAGTATAAGGGGAAGTAACAAACCCAGATCTATTGCAAAGCATGACAGAGCAGTTTGGGTTTTTTTGTACTTTTAAAAGTCCATTGGAATTGTGCAGCCCATGTCCTCATTGCTCAGGGAATTAATTAGATCTCTTGATATTTTAAGAATGTTGCAGTAAAACAAACACAAATAAAAAAGAGCTTGTGCTAATGATAATAATAATTTCAAAATCCTGGATTTTCTGGTATGTTGATTACAAAAAATTAAATCATTAATCTGGGGAACAAAAGGCAATTTGGTCCCTAATATCAAAGGTTTTACGTTGCCCAAGGCAAACTGGCCACATTCAACAATAAATCCAACCTCCTGAAAAAAACGGTAAAAAGGCTAGTACATATTTACATCCGGCTCCTATCGATTCACATTCTAAGCTTAAAGAATGTTTCCAAATGTTTTGTTACGAGGCTAAGTAACATCTTCAGTCTTTCTCCACAATGGCAATAAAAAAAAAATTGTATTCTGACACACAGCTCCCAAGCCACAATGCACCACACAGCCAACCATCATACAAAACTAACCCCTGAAGAAGTTACCTAGCCTGGTAACAAAACACTTGGAAACTAATCCACAAGCACGGAGAATGAATGTCCACTGTCATCCTACACATGAGCTACAGATATTTGCCACTATCGCATACCTTACTCTACTATAATACTCTAAAGGCAAAGGGTTCAGTTGTTGGAATGTTATGTCACCCTTTAAAAATTCCCTGATATAAAAATATCAAAAGTGTTAATTCCTATGCTATGCTACAATGGCACATGCAGGGAGTTGCAATAAATGGAGTACTAAGTGCTCTGCTCGTGTGTGCATATATATTCATGGAGTCTAAAACAGTACAATTCATATGAGACTCACACTATAGGGACACTATTGGTGTATTTTATTAATTAGCAAGTGTGTGAATTTTAACAAAGCACATTTGAATGCATTAGGTTGGAAAATGTCAGTATAAGGCATAACGTTTACAACATATCCAGCCAATATTTTGTTACTGGAATATCTGTATAATGTCAAATATAGAAGAAAAACCTGAGGACTATAGGACAAGAGTACAAAGCCAATGGTCTTCCAGATGTTGTGGGATTTCACAATATCTCATCACAATTCTCAGCAGGATTCACTCTCATGTCCAACAACTATTCATAATGGAAAATGCAGTCCAATTTAATGATCTGAGGTACCATATCCCTCTATAGGACATTTTTGAAGTATATGAATACATTGAAGTCCCTATCTTGAGAAACATCCTGCAACAAGAAACCAGGAGCACTGAGAAGTGCCTAAGAATTTATATCATAAGCAATCAAGTTAGTAATATAAAAATCTTTGGATTCTGCCATTTAATACTTTCGATTTTGTTAAAAAGCCCCCAATACAGTAGACATGAAGAGGACTTTGAAATAAGGCAAAACTTGGTTCCCAGTTTGGTGTCCTTTGCATTAGGACATCATCTTTTTCTTGCACTCCACTGAGCAGAAAACCATTCCTTCTATCGGCATGAACTTCTGGCCAATCAGACACTTGCTGCAACAGGAGCACAGAAAGCACTCTGTAGTAGCATGCCAGTTGAAGTTGTTGTAACTCACACGTTGAACTTCAGGGTCGATAGCATTGTGGCAGCCTTGGCAGACCTGGGGAGTAAAGGAAATTAACATTCATTTCTTTCAAAGTTTGGAAGGTAACGAAGACCAGAATATTTAACACAACATAACTTACCAGTTGAAATTAGTCAACTTTTCTAGATCTATGACACAAAAATGTCAATAATCTTATTACTTGTAGTGCACTTAAATGTATATGTGTTTTTAGCATATCGGTTTTTTCCTCTTGCCAACAATACCCCCCTCATATCATGTTAAATCTATTTTAAGAGTCTTTCACATTCAAAATGCTATCTGAGAATAATGTAATTAACACCTAACTGTAATACAGGATTTGAAAATTATGGGTGGTCATACAATCTATAGTATTTTGATTCAGGCAAAGTTAAACCACAATGGATGGCTTCCTAGTTAGGGTGGAAGCTCAGATGTGGAGTGGATAATTCCACTCCATATCTGATAATTTTGTTCTAAATAATGTTGATTTTAATTAGCATTATTTAGAACAAAATAATAAGAATAATGGACCTTCCACTGATTACTCCTGTAATGAGCTATTATGAGAATTCTGTGTTCCTCCTTGCCCTTCTAGATACTTCAGCATCTGATACTATCAGCACTGCATCCTGCTGGGTCACCTGGAAGGGTTGGTAATGGGGAGAACGTCTTATAATGTTGCTCCTTCCTTCCCAATTCCAATCATTGTTTGCTGGGAATGAGGAACAAGACTCTGTGCATCCCTACATGAAGTCCAGAACTCAGCCCTTTTCCCATTTTCTTCAACCTCTACTGTACATGATACATCACTATCCTAGGTGAAAGAACAGATGCCTGGAGGCTTTTAAGAGCATGCACAGGTAATATCAACTTAGGATCAAGCAAACAGATAGAGTATCTATTAATTCAGAAGCTGGCTGCTTCCAGGAAGCTCCCTTTGAAAGGACAAGTTGACATTATCCTGGATTAATGGCTTTTGCCTGATGGCTAAAAAGTCCTTTGCTCAATTTCAGTGGATGTAGCCTTTCCTGGAATATATGCTAATCATAGTACTCATATCCTTGTTAAAACTTGTTTCAAATACTGCTCTACAGATGCTTTAAGACTCTCTTGATGTAGAAAGCAGTTGCCCATTTATCAATAATCCAAATCTAATTCTGCCACATCAATCTGTTACTACTGTGTAGGAGTTGCACTGACAGCCAAATCAAAGTGATGGATACAATCTTTCAAGCCCTTTATAGCTTAGGACCCAATTATCTTTGAGACTACAGTATTCAAAGAAAGAAGCAGCACATATCTAACAAACCCCAGCTGCCCAATCTAACCCAATTAGAAGCAGCCCTATTAGAACTGAGCAACTGATTTCTCCCCCTAGTTGAAAATACTCAGACCCACAACCTCCCCCTCAAAGTAAACATGCAAACACTTAGAAAAAAGACATCACCTAATATCTTTTAAAAAGTCACATCAACAAACTCACCTGGGATAAACAGAAAAGCACCCCAGACTGCACCCCCTAAAAAAGGAAGGCGAGTGTTGGTGATAGGAGATTCTATTCTCAAAGGAACAGAACCAGCCATCTGCAAACTGGACATACAATCTAGGGAGGTATATTGTCTCCCTGGAGCAGAAATCAAGGATGTGGCTGAGAAGCTAACCAAAATAATTAGGCCCACAGATTACTACCCTTTTCTACTGCTAAACGTAGGGACAAATGACACAAAAAGGACTTGAAAACAATATTGAGTGATTATGAGCAGCTGGGCAAGAAAGTCAGGGACTTAGGTACACAAGTAGTTTTTTCATCTGTACTGCCAACGAAAGGACAACATCTGGTAAGAGAACAAAGGATTCTAGAAGTGAACCACTGGCTAAAGGGTTAGTGTCGCCAATAAGGAGAAATTTTCCGACAGTGAGAACAGTCAACCCATGGAACAGAAGTTGCCTTCAGAAGTTGTGGGAGCCTCATCATTGGAAGCTTTCAAGAAGAGACTGGACTGCCATCTGTCAGAAATTGTGTAGGGTCTCCTGCTTGGGCAGGGGATTGGACTAGATGACCTACAAGGTCCCTTCCAACTATGTTAATCTAATCTAATCTAATCTAACAAATCTAACATATATAAAAAGTGAGACTCTAAAAGGAGTGAGAGCATTAGAAGGGTATAAGGCAATATAAAAAGTTAATTAAAAAGAGTATATCTATTAGGTTACAGAACACTCTATTACGACAACCTATATGCACGCTGAATGTAGTTTAATATGTTAACCCCAGGCATTAATGCTCCTTAATGCACATTCTTCCCTTTGCTGGATTGGTAGAAAAGCTCCTAATAGGTAAACTCTGTTCTGCTTCAGTGACAAAATCCTTATAACTTTAATAATAAACAACTTGAGGACAGGGACTGGTGGTGGTCTCCTCTCTATAGGGGAGGTCAGACCCATATTTCAGACCTTAAGAGAGGTGACTTCAACTCCCTGAGAGATTAGGAAGGATTCCATGGATGGAAATCCTGGAAGGAAAAACAGTTCAGGATGCATGGGAAAACTATTAAAAACTAAATACTAAAGTTCCAAACTAAAAGAATTCCAGAGAAAGAAAAATTAAGGACATGCTAGCTCCTCTTCTGGTACTTGAGAAAAAGTCACAGGGAAGAGGGTTCAACTTATTCTCCAAAGCACCTGAGGGCAGGACAAGAAACAATGGGTGGAGGCTCATTAAAGAGAGTTCCAATCTGGAACTAAGAAGAAATTTCCTGACGATAAGAACCGTTAATCAATGGAACAGCTGGCCTCCCAGAGGTGTGGGTGCTCCATCATTGGAGATCTTCAAGAAAAGATTGGACAGCCATTTGCCCAGAAGATGCAATGAGGTCTGCTGCCTTGGCTTGGACTAGAAGACATCTTCGATCCCTCCGGGCCTTATGGTTCTATGATTCCCAACGAGGAAGGAAGGAGGATTGCCCTTAGATTCTGCTGTTGCTGCAGAGCCAGGAGGGAGAGGAGAGGAGAGCCATGTCTCCTTATTCCCAAGCTGTGAGCTTGGGAAGAGCTGCCAGGCTTTAGCAGCTGGGAACTCAGGCCATGTCCAAGGAAAGATTATAAGTGGCAAACCAACCGCTCAGCTAATATACCGGGATAGCCAGATCGAGACCAGTGACTTAGAACCTGGCAAATGTTTTGTTTGGCCCAACAGATTTCGGCGCAGTGACAGAGCAATCCCTGACCTCAGCATTCTCTCTCAACAGAGGCTTGGCGCTGCCCTGCGTGTGCAACTATAGAGTAAGGCTATTGAGATCCATAAATATTCCAACAGCTTCAAAAGGAAAGGAGGGGGAGTGAGAATCAATAAACTATGGAACTCAACTTTGTCACGCTAAGACTAAAGAGCCCTTAACTAATCAAAACGAATGTGCAACAGACTCACCAGGAAGAACATCTAATAGTATCCTGGCTGAAAACATCCTTGGGATAAAACATGTTTGGGATTTTGTTCATCACCCGACAAAAAATAAAATTAAAAAGAAAATTAAAAAGAAAAGAAAAATGAAATAAACTCAGAGGGCAGGCTTCATGGGCCACTAGGTCTCTTTCTGCCATAGGGCTCAGGTGTCTCTGCCCAGAAAAGGTCAAGATGATAGCTGCAAATGTGCATCAAATTCTTCCCATTTTTTAATATGTGGCGCACATCCACATCCATCTTGACTTTGTGAGACCTTGGCCTCCAGGGCTTCCCTCTTCCATCTCTTTCTTCCTTTGAAGGCTCAGAGTCTTACTCTTCCTCAAAGACTCAAACATACTTTCTGGCTTTCAGAGGTGCAGAATATCTGCACGGGTGGCTTTAGGAGATCATTTTTATCTACTGAGCGACTTCTTTGTTTGATTCTCTTCCTAATGAAGATCTTCTTCCTCTCCTGGTTTTGTTTATGGCGCCTTCTTTATTTGACTGGCTAAATTTTCATCCTTTCATGTATGCATTGGAGTCACAAAGCACTCTCATTGCTGAAGATATTAAGTGCCGTTACATACCAAATGACCATAAATCAGATTTTAAAATAATAATTAAAATAGGAGCACTTGCTGTTCCAATCTTTTGCATTTTTCTTCCAGAATTGCTGTGTTTGTATTTTCTACAAATATAAACAAGGTCATTTTCATTCAGGCAGTACCAGATGCATGCTACAAGCATTATATACCCTTCCTTATTCACTTTTATTCCTTCAGACACCATCAACAGGAGGCTTTTATTTCTTCCTGTGTCTTCTCAAATTCTCTAGTGATTAAGTACAAACTGTAAATTTAGAAGAAACTCTCCTTTGAACTTGTTTCGAAAACTCCCGTTTGCCTTCCCTCTGTGCTCACTGAATCTGGATTCCTTGTATTCTTGCAGTCTCTGCAAACTCTGTAGGAAACAATCTCTGTAGGAAACAATCACTCCATTGCCAATAATGGGCAACAATCAGATGCCCTTTTGACCCATCACAAGTGAGCACACAATTCCTAGAACTCACTGCTTCTTTGATCTTCTAGTCTGCTCTTCATAACTACAGTTGTAAATTTTGCTTATTTACTGACATTAACAAATATATATTTGAATTTCTGCAAGGAATAGAAAAGCATTGCCTGTATGCTCCATGCAACAGTGATGGAATAATGACCTAGAAGATCTCATAGTGTTGGTATCAAAAGAAACCTCTGATGTTCAGCTTGGATCTTCATGCCTTGCCTCAGGGCTCCACATGGCAATCAGTAATCAATGATGTGACCATTCTCCTGAGCAAGATTCCTGAAAGTAATCTTAGACCCTGCATAGGACAGGACAGGACTTTGGAAGGAGGCTGGGAATGAGGAAGAGATCAGACATCCAGCCCTTGCTTGTCAATGGAGACCAAGTGGAGCAAGCGGCCAGTTTAATGTATCTATGTTGAAGTATAATGAATTATCAAATAAATTTTGAGAAGCGGCAATTCTGTAAATGAAATGCAGGAATAATTAGTTTCCCAATCCTTGCGTGGGACCTTATAAAGATCCTATGTGTGGTTGTAAAATAAATTTTAAAATATGCCTCAAACTAAATTAAAAAATACATTGCAAATTGCTTGACATTGATGGCCTAAAATTGACTCCAACCTATATTGGGAGGAACCAACAACGGAACTAAATCCTCAGTTCCTTCTTTGCATCTATCTTTACCCCCAAAGGAAAAAATAGTCCAACCTACCAAAAGCAGCATTTTGAGAAACAGAATAGGATTGCAGGTCAAAATAAGCAAGAAATTGGTAGGAGAATACCTATATACTTTGGACAAGTTCAGGTCTCCAGGACCAGATGATTTCTATCCCAAGGTAGCCAAGGAGCTGGCCACTGAACGAAACCTTTCCAAGCTCCTGGAGCACAGGGGAAATATCTGAGGACTGGAAAAGAGGTGACTGTAGTTCCAATCTGCAAAGGGGGGGGAGGGGGGCGGAAATGGATCAGGAAATTATAGAGCGATCAGCATGACATCAATATCTAGGAAAATCTTGGGAAAATAATCAAGTGGATGATTTATGAGCACCTAGAAATGAACAAGGTGATTACAGGAAGCCAGCATGGGTTTGTTAAAAATAACAAAACCACAAACTCCTGGAATGTTCCAGATTAACAGAGTTGGAAGGGACCTTGTAGGTCATCTAGTCCAACCCCCCACCCAAGCAGGAGACCCTACACCAT
>JANHFL010002195.1:19556-58978 GCA_032468155.1 Oxyrhabdium leporinum
AGAACAATCAACCAATGGAACAGCTTGCCTTCAGAAGTTGTGGGAGCTTCATCACTGGAAGCTTTCAAGAAGAGACTTGACTTTCATCTGTCAAAAATGGTGTAGGGTCTGCTTGGGTGGGAGGTTGGACTAGATGACCTACAACTTCCAACTCTGTTAATCTGTATTCACTGTAAGCAGAACTTGCCTACAATGTATGAAGACAAAGAAGGTATGCTATACATTTTCATCTCCATGAGGAACAGGTTGCTCATGGAGATGACATTGGCTCCTTCCCTGAAGATATGTATGTAGGAAACTTATTCATGACTGGATGTCTCCAAAGGTCTTTGAGGAATGAAATAATTGTGAGGTTAGAATGGTTACTTCTCTTTTCAAATTTTCACTCCCGCAGTCTATATTAATTTTTATTATTTGCCTCCAACTTATTTTATAGTACAGGAATTCTGTAAGCCAACAATAGACCAAGCTAAGAATTCTATGCATGCAGCAGAGGATTGGGCTGTTTCTCTATATGGCCTTTTCTAGCCCTGCATATACAGCGTTTAGTTTGTGCTTTGTTTGGGATTCATTCATTGCTGGGGCTTTTAGGATGTTGCAGCATAGCCGACTCAAAGCAGGTCACCAAAGTCAAAATACAATCCACAAAACTGTAATATAAAAATAAATATTGCAATAACTGTATTCTCATCAAGCTTAGATACCAGACTAAAAAGCAAAGATCTGAAGTCATCCTGCAAATTCAAAGTTCAAACAAAGTAATTCATCACCTCGTATCTATAACATATCTTATATTTTTGTGATCATCTATCCTTCAAACCTGAACACTTATGTGCTAGACAGTATTATTCTCTGATCCTATTCTTTCGATCGATATTCTTTCACATGCTCACTTGTTCTTGTTCTAAATTTGCTTTAAAGCAATTCTAAATGTAGAAATAGTTTGATTTGTCTCGCTGAGATAAATTCTATTCAAGAGCAGGTTTTTTGCTTACGGTAATAGCTGCTTTGCTCAGTTCTTCAAAGAAACTTTTGCTTGTGCAAAAGGACATGCAATAATGATGCAAAGTGAGCAACAGTGTGTTAAGAGCATGGGGTTTTCTTGGCTTGGGACTGGAGATTTGTCTTCCCATCTTATATTAATCTCATTTGAAGGATTATACTATATTTTTCTCTCATTTCCTATCTGGAAAAACTATGTTGCTGATTTTTAGGAACTGTGTTGAGAGAGTGTTTTAGTGGTCACACAAGACCTTTGGAGTTCAACTTGCCTACCCTGTTCTGTATTTTTGTAGTATTTATTTATCGGCATTTGCACAGATACTCCCATATAGAACACAGGAAGTTCTTTTGATTTATATGCCATCTTTCCTCTAGGAGCTCATGGGGTCTTATCTGGAGGGCCGGTCTTCCTTCATTTTTATTTTTATAATGGCAAGTCTGTGAGAGTAGGCTGGACTAAGACAATAAATGCCCCAAAGTGTTTTCATAGATGAAGGCCATTCTTCATGAATCCAGTGTTCCTAATCCTAGACCTTAACTACTATGCAACAAACTCGTGCTGTGTCAGACCAATGGTCCAAAATCAATATTTGCCAATTAGCAGCTCTCAGGGATTTCAGGCAGGAGCTTTTCCAACTCTACCTAGAAATTGAAATTGAACCTAGGATTATCCAAGTGCAAAACACTTGCCTTACTACTGAACCATAGCCCTCCTGATTTAAAAGTTGTGCTCAGAACACCATACAAGGACAGCTAGAAATTAATAATCATATTGCTGATATTAGAGCACATACACCATTTTATAATAGTCCAATCTTGTATGCTGCAGGAGTAAGTCTTGCTTTTTCTCATCCACACCCTTACAGTCTCCGGGCACCATGCCAGCATTTCCACTGAATTCCTACCTAACCTAGAATGATGTGGTATTATTGAGTGTCATTACAGAAGATCCTGTAAGCTGAATTGAAATATGAACTTATCCAAAACCTTCATAGAGAGTTGAATAGGAAGGAATTGAAATATTTTAAAAGAGGGCCTCTGATTCTCAAACCTTGCAGACGCTGACTCTCAACAGTTGCAAGCAATCTTGGAGGTTCACATGAGTGATAGTACTCAAGGCTATCAAGAGATCTAAAAGGACCAGAAGGAGTACCCTCCTATATCAAACACCTTATATAGACCAACCATTAGGGTGATCAGTGGAATTTTCTACTCCATGCCCAGAATTCCCATTCTGAATCCTGAATGAAAAGGGCCCCGATAACTTTTACAAGCACCACCACTTTCTCAAAAATCTAAAAAGGAAGATTGGGAATCAGCTAGTAGTTATTACATACTGTATTATTGTATTATCTTACTTACAGTATGCCATAAAGATTTACAGTGTGTAAGATTGTATTGTCTCTTGTTTTTCTCCTGGAGAATGGTCTTTCAAGAAACAAGGTTTGTGAAAATCCACTTAAGTATGGAACTTTACACAGTAGTTACATATCCCAGGCAAAGCTAGACTTTCTTACCACAGCATGATTCTTCACATAACAGGGTTTGCAGATGGGCTTTTCATTAACCATGACGTAGATTTCTCCAGCCAAGACACAGTCACAATCAAAGCAGCAGAAATGCTTCAGATGCCAGTTTTGACCTTCAGCTTGTGTGTACTCATTGTTGAAAATAAGCTACAGGAAAGACAAAGTTAACATGTTCACATTAATCTAGTTGCACAATTGTTTTCTTCTACCACAGCACATGAATTAAGACATGTTTCCTGCATGCCTTGGTGTGGTAATAGTTTGTTCTATTTAATAGATAGGATTTTTAAATAAAACTGTCCAGGGTCCTTTTTTAAAACAGTGCAAATGAAAAACAGTCACCCTCCTCATTCCAATTTCAGTTAACAACAAATTATTTTTATAGAGCTGTACAAAACTGTGGTTAATGCTAAAGATTTATAGGAATTGTTATGTGGCAATTGAATTGCCATGTGCAACTGATGCATTGAATTGATTTTACAGAATTTAATTCTCATTGAATTGGTATGTTAGGATAATTAACTTATGAGCCTTACCATCTACATGGCAACACAGTATGTAACAGAAGTAAGAGAGAGACACACATCAGTCTGAAGTGACAAACACCTGGACTAAATGTTATAACTAGGACAAAATTTATTTAAGAGTTTTCTGATTGACTACAACTTTGAGTAGTTTTCAATTAAAAATAGTATTATATTGAGATAAGCTCAGAAAAGAAATCCAGGGGCATTTTAAGGCCACTGTTCATAATGAATGCATCATAGTTGTGGAATTTATCTATAAAGCCTAATATGTCTAAGTAAACAGTCTTGGAAAACTGTTTACTTTTATTTTGGGTAAGATGATAAGAATTCATAGTTAACTTTATATAAAATTGGTTTAAACCATTAGATTATAATAGACAGGTTGACAAATTATCCAATGGTTCAGTTTAACTAAGCACAAAGGAATGTACATTAGGGCAAAAACCATAACTTCACACTCAGAACCAATAGGAAAAATTTTCTTGTGACATTTCAAGAAAAATGTCAATTCAGAATACAGCAATCTGGGGAAAAATATAATTCCATACTAGGATCCTTTGGAAAAGCAGGCAAAAATAAAAATGAGAATGTGGTATAAAGTAAATAAAGTAAATTACATATTTGCATCTGAAATACCATGCAACTTCTGGTCCCCACATTTTTTAAAAAGGACATAATAGAAATGGCAAAAATGCAGAAGAAGACTATCAACACTATTGGGGTTTTAACACCTTCCTATGAGAAATGGATTGAATATTTGGGATTTTGGGGGGCTGACTGAATCTGATTGAGATGCATAAAATAATATAAAGTACAGAGAAGGTACTTCTCTTCAGACTGGAGGACTAAGGTTTTTCAGTTAAGCTGAATGGAAAGTTTAGAATAGGCACTAAAGAACAACCAGGAAGACTCTTGCTCACCTCATCACATCCAGCACAGCGAGGTTTTTCACTGTCACAGTAGTGTCGGCCACAATAGAGTTTTCCATTTTTCCAGAAATAGATCATGTCTACCAGGAGTTCACTGCAGGTGCAGCAGACAAAGCAAGCAGGATGCCAGAATTTGTCATATCCAGCCCGCTCAGCATACACAGCTGGGTCACCTTCTTTCATATTTTGATTGCACCGGAAACAGAACTGCAAGGAAACCACAAAAATCACACTGGAGTCTGCTTAACTGGGGAATTGAACTAGTATGTATGTATGTATGTATGTATGTATGTATGTATGTATGTATGTATGTATGTATGTATGTATGTATGTATGTATGTAGGCAACCCATTCAGAACAGCTCTGGGTGGTAAATAGATTAAAAGCATAAAGGGTCATTACAACAAGCAAAACATGAAAGGGAAAAGATGTTCAAATTGGGAGATAATAGATACAGTAACAGCTAAATAAACTGTGGAGTCCTTGGTGCTCTCTGAGCTGGGTTGGGGTTTTTTTGCAGATGTTTCATTAGCTGGCAAAGTAACATCTTCTGTGCTAGAAAAGAATGGGGTTTGTTTATATACAATAGCTTGCTCTGTCAGAATTAGTAGGGAGTTCTTTTTTCCTTGGCAGTTCTTTGATTAGGCTATTGTTTACTGCTTGATTGTTTGTGTGAGTTGATAGTTTCTTGATTAGGGTATTGCTTACTGCTTTTTGTCTGGTATTAATCCTTCTGTAAATCTCTGCCTATCTGGGTGTTAATTGCTTGTCTTTTTTGTTCCTTTTTTAGCTTATGTCATTTTTAGTCTCTTGGGTCTCTTTTAGATTCTTTTAACCCCTTTTGAATGATGTATAAATGTGATTTATTTCCATGTGCCTGTTGATGGCTGATTTGTCTGAGGACCAAGCTTCCAGAATTCCCTAGTGTTTTTAGATTTACTTTGGTCTAGAATCCCAAGTTTTCCAGTTGAAACTCTGCTTGAGATTGTTCATGTGTTGTGAAATTAAGGAGTTTTCATTGTGTTTTCTGACTGCTACTTAGTGTTCATGGATGCACTCTTCTGCTTGTCTGTCCTACATAGCAGCTGTTAGAGTCTATGTCAGGGGTGTCAAACTCAAGGCCTGGGGGCCAGATCCTGCGGGCCAGATCTAAGAATGCCTGCGGGGTGCTTTGATCTGGCCCGCGGACCCACCCTGGAAACAGTGAAGGACTGGCCCGTGGTGCCTCTGCCAGTGAAAAGAAAGCTTGGGAAGGCTGTGCACGGCTCTTCTGAGCTCCCTTTTCACTGGAAGAGGGCTGCAGGAGGCCGTTGTGGCCAAAAATGGAGCCTGGGAGGGCCATCGTGGCCAAAAATGGAGACTGGAAGGGCTGTGGCTGAAAATGGAACCTTGATGAGTGACATCGAGCTGGCCACTCCCACCCTGGCCAGTCCCCTCCGCCCCAAGGTGAATCGCAACCCTGATGCGGCCCTTAATGAAATTGAGTTTGACACCCCTGCTCTATGTTGTAGATGACTCCTGTTTTTTCTTCTTGAACTACTGGGTATTTTGGTTTATGTAAGAGATTTGGAAAATTTGCTAGTCTCAAATCAGCCTTAAAGGTGAATGGTTGGTTATGTGATGAACCTTCAATTATTGAATAGTTCATGATTTAAGCATGGGAAATTCTATGCTATTCTTGTGATCTAAATTCCAACCTCTAGTACAGGGGTCCCCAACCTTGGCAACTTTAACACTTGTGGACTTCAACTCCTAGAATTCCTCAGCCAGCAAAGTCCACAAGTCTTAAAGTTGCCAAGGTTGGAGACCCCTGCTCTAGCAGATCAGTCACTAGGAATCGTAGCTAAATATGTGTGGAATATTAGTTGCTTACCATTCCCCTTTTGCAGATTGTATTTATCAAATTAGATTAATGAAAATGTGAGAAAGTCAGTTGACATATCTCAGAGTTATTGTGGGAGCACAAAGAACTAGTAGCAGGGGCAATCTTTCCGAATGCCCTAGAAGCAATACATGTAATTTAATTAAACTCTAATATTCTTTTTAATCTATGCTATAGCTCGTACTTTATTTGAACAGATCTTTTAAATAAATTTGTAAATCAGCCTGAGATTTACAAGTTTTGTAACAGTTTGATCTGAGACATTAAAAAAATATTTACCAGTAACAGGCAAGAATATTGTTGAAAAATATTTCCTGATATGGTTGCAAAGAAAAGTTAAAACACAACTACATTTTAAAAAAATGAAGTCCTGTTTTTCATTATATGTGACAAGAACATGCTATGGACCATAAACTGGTATTTTTCATGAATTTCCTACACATTTATCTTTACATTTTAAACATAGGGCTCCAAATCCTTCTTCATGTCCTAAGCCCATCTAAAGTGAGAGAAGCATGTATGTGATGGGCACAAGTCCCTGAAACAGTTGAGGTTGTTCACTGCCTTCCAGAACACTTCCTATTGTCGCCTAAAATTGAGCACACTTTCAAACAAAGGTCCTAAGACCAGTGTTTCTGAACCTTTGCTGGCTAGAGAATTCTGGGAGTTGAAGTCCACATATCTTAAAGCTGCCAAGGCTGAGAAACATTACACTAGGCTACAACCATTTGCCATTTTTTTTTATTTTTTAAGAAGCCTTATGACATTTACATGGGATGCTAAAGCATTCTTGAAAATAAAGATGCTTGGAGGCAACATATCAGTGTCATTTTAAAAGATGGGATAGAAAGTTTGGAGGGCATCCAAAGAAGGTGACAATAAATAAACTGGGGCCACATGCATCATAGTGATAACCCCAAATTATTTAAAAGGCTACAGTTAGTTATTTCTGTCCCTGAGAGTGTCAATCATTCATGACTTTAACAACGTGACTTTAACTAGGTAAAGCACTCAGTTTGGATTTCAGAAAATGATAATATATTTAAATTAGGAAACAGATATTTGAAGTCTGCTTTTTATGGCCACTCTGGAGAAAGAGAAAAGTGTCCAGATATCAGGTTACCAAAGTTTCATATTTTCCCCTACCTCAGCCAGAAAGTCTCCCCATGAGCATCGATAAACGGAAAGGTGGGTGGGGGGGCTTGTATCTGTGTCTGTATAGCACAGTGGCTTTCTAGTGTATCTGTTTTCCTGACTCATTGATTGAAACAAACAATGAGAAAGTTGTAAATTCAATTTTAAAGTGGAACCAAAGCACCTTCTTTTTAAATTAAGTGGGAAAAGAGGAAATAAGATTGGCTTTCTTTTGTTGGTTTCCATTGAATGGTCAGTTTCCTCTCTCCACCTCCAAGGAGATTTGTTTTCCTGCAGGTTTATTAGTTTTCCTCTTGAAAAACATTTAAAAATAAATAATACAGCACACAACTTTGGGGAACTAATGGCTCTTGTCTAAATATAATTCACTCACCAGCAAAAGACAAAATATTGATCTCTATGCAGATCTTCAGTTGGGCATGTTATATTAATATTATTGTAAGAGCGCTGCATGGTTGAATTGCTCTCTGTTGCTACACAGAAGATATTCTAATTATGAAGTGGATATTTTGGCTCAGGTTCTGAAATATTTTTTTAATGGAGGCTGTCTAATATATGGTGACTGCCTCTAAAGATATTTAAGCAAATCCTGCACTGCTACATCTCAGTTACTTGTTAAAAGAAAGATTCTTGCACTGAGCATGGGGTGGCCTAGGTGATCTCTAAGGTCATTTTTCCCATTAAAGTCTAACCAGTAGTAGAAATTGTCGGATTCTATGAATCCCTCTCCCATCAGTAATCACTAATCCTGGTTATCATAGGCTTTTATTTTTGTTCTACCAATTTTAGTTTGCAGAAAACCCCCTTAAAATAATAGCATCTAAAGGGATAAGATTTGATGCAAACAAAAACTCTTCATTTCTTTTTTTTAAAGTTATAATACATTACCCTGCAAATACAGGAAGCACATTATGACAGAATAAATGTCCAAATAATGTATTTTCTTTGATCTGCTGTTTGAACACTCACACTCACGTACACATGCATCACCCACTTACATATTGAGGTCCCTTCTGACCAGCCTGTTTGTCTTCCATGGCTCCTACAGTAGTGGAGGTTCCCTTCTCGCCATTACTCAGGATATCCTTCTCCCCGGCTTTTCCTTCCATTTCACTGGGAAGTTTGACATCACCCACACCCAGAGCTTCGGTCTTGTATTTCTTCACAAACTGCTCCATCTGCTTCACCTCATTAGGTGTCAGCTCGTGGCATTTGGAAGGGTCCTGATCATGAGCAGGCAGCTGCTTGGCCAACTGTTTCTTGCGGTACTGAGCCCCTTCCGAGCCAGCCACAGGCTGTTTCTCCTTTGGAAGCATCTGCATATAGTGCCTCGCCTAAAGAGTGAGGAGAGAGGACTAGAATTAATGGTCCATGGGATTCCAGCTTTCTAAACAAAAAAGGAAAGGAGATGAGGAATGCTCTGTAGAAATTGTTCATCTTCAGGGGAAAAGCAGAGCAAGGTGTGCATGGGGGAAATGGAGCTGCTGATTCACCTGGAACAAGGAGCCAGAATTTAGATTTAAAGTTATGAAAGTGTGGCTTTCCTCCACTGCCACTCAGCGCTAACACTGAATACTTTTAGCTATTGGTTAGCTTTTATCCTAACTATGATTTGCTGTTCATCTTCTGACAACAGAAAGACTATTTTCTCACAACAGGAAAAGGATTATTTTTCCTTATGGCAAAATATAACAAATCTGACAAATATCTTCACAAGAGTTTCTTAAATAATCCCTAAAACCTAACCCTTTAAGGTTTACAAGTGCTTCTGTTTTAGATCACCCAGCATGACATTATATAAATTTAGGATTGAAGCACTAAAAAGAAAAAAGAAAAATTCCCAACAAGGCTATCCAACTATCTTGTCTAGAAGAGATTTTTCTTTCGGTTGACAATACTGAATTTAGTCTGACCATATACAGTAACAGAAATGTGCGTGCTTGAGTGCTATTCCTCAGCCTTTAAGTGATGACAAAGGTTCATGGATTTTTTCCCAGTTTGGTATCCCATTTCAGGATGTCATTTTAAAATGGTTCATTTGGGGGATTCATAAATCATCTTAAGTGGCTGGGATGCCTCCAATATAATACTTACTCCTAACTAGTAACACAAACTTGCGTCCCCTTCCTTCTTAGTCTCACTCAAACACCATTGTTTTTCTTATGTCCATGCTGCAAACCAATTGTACTTGGCTGCTTGAACAGAAACTTTCACAGGAAAACCAGGAAACTAAATTCCTCTTATCTGCATATTCAGTCATGAATTATAGCTGAGACAATTATGTCATTTGCATATTACATTCCTTATATATACTTCCTGCCCCCCAAAAGAGACTATTCCTGATTTGCTTGTCTCCTCCCAACTGCACCATAAGTAGAAAGGATAACTATTCCTCACTAAAGTGACTCTTTATGATCATAAGCTGGTATCTCACCAAGGTTTGATTCTGAACAGGAGGTGCCCATTCGTACGTTACTGTATTGATGGACACATTCTTCTTGGCTGTCACAGGATTAGTCAGTATCATTACATTACGCTTATACATGGGGATACCATCTGATTTCAGCTTTGCAATTAGAGTTGTATACTTTGTATCCTCAAAGAGCTTCCCCACTTTGCGGTCATCTTCATTACTGGTGGGAATATCATGTTCCTCTTGCCCACACTTGCAATTTCGACATATTTTTCTAGGTTCAAAAGAGAAGCATAATTTAGACAACATAGATACATGAAAATAGAACTGGTCTTGTAGAACTTACTCAGCCCAGCAGAATTCCAATTTACTTAATTCTAGCACTGATGATTTTATCTAGTCGGATAATGAAATGTCTGCAAGAAAACAAGCAAGCTCAGAGAGCATGCAGGACTCCATAGTTCAACCCTGAGCTACAGATATTTCTTCTATGGGCATCTAATGAGTCTTGAGAAGGACTTTTAAGTAGTATCCACATTTCAGAACTTGCCCTTATGGGATGTAGCATGAGTTTCTTATTTGTTCTGTTGTTAATAAGTAGCAAAGAGGAGGGGGGAGGGGGGTTAAATTGGATTTTTAATACAGAGACACTGTTTGTAAATTGAATGGTTATATAAACCTGTTAAATAAATAAAGTTATATATAGGCAAGAATGAAACAGCATTTGATGTTTGTTCCATAATTTAAAACTACCAATTTTATTGTATTTTCTCTATCTTTAGTTTTTGTAACACACTTCACTGATTTTTGTCTCAATTTACCATTTTTAAACTATAGGTTTTCCTTCTAAATTATATTTAATTACAAAAGTCTATATACACTGTTTCCCAATTTACATCCAAACCATTAGAAAAGTAATGATTACATTTCACCAAATTTAAAATGAACTGTGTTGATAATAATTTTAATTTAGGTCAGTACCTTCCAAGGCAAAGACAAAACAGAACTATTCAAAATTATTGATTCTCAGATTAAATTGTTATCATTCATTTGGGAACAGCATTCCTTTCAATGACGATAGGCACCCAACAGTGGACTATGGTTCTGCTTCTGCTTGTGGTCACTCCAAAGTTCTGCTTGCTCACTGTAACCAATCTGATCCAGCAGTTATATTTTTATGTTTTTATTATTAACAGCAATTTGGAGTCTCTTCTGCACAACACAAATCTCCCCAGATTTCTGAAAATGCTCAAGAATATAAAGTTTTTATTCACATCCTTCTTTCTACGATGTGAGCAGCAACAGAAATTCCAAAATCTGAAAGCACTGAAGTACAGTTCCAGGCCATATATGGTCCTGGAATACGGTACTAAATTGGAGATCTTATTCTAAAAGAAATTTAATGATCACAATTACGAAGAGTTAAGGCCTTTTACATCATTAGACACATACCATAAATTCCTCAGCTGGTATGTTAGGAACTTTCCTTATAACTAAATGGAGAATTTTGTTTTTTTCCTCATTCATAGGGGAAAAAAAATACTGTAACAAGTGTTATACTCCCACCTAGTGGAAAAGTATTAAACTGTAGGTTCTAAAGCAAATCATCTATGTGTGTGTGTGTGTGTTGCACGCCCCTCTCTCCCTCTCTCTCCATTTTTCTATATATAATTTTACCTCCAGAAGTGTAGTTCAAATCCTTCACATTTATCTTTACATTTTAAACATAGGGCTCCAAATCCTTCTTCATGTCCTAAGCCCATCTAAAGTGAGAGAAGCAGAGAAGGGGAAAAACAGTTTTAGCATAATATTAGCATAATAGAAGTATTATTGTAAGGCTTTTACTGGTGGGGCCAAGAGTGGCATACTTCCAAAATAAAATAAAAAACTTGCCACTTTGGCATTGCAATGAAATAAATCATGCTGTGGTGCTTTATTTGAGTATCCATAAAAGACTATAATCACGATAAAGAAGTTAAAATGGAGCGGGGAAAATACACCACATTTTTCTGATAGCGGATGCTGGTATGTACATATGCAACTGACACTTTTCCATTAAAGGCTAGATTTCGGAAGAATGAATATCCATTCTGCCTGCACATTTAAGAATACCACGGTCAATTTTGTTAATGTACAACTAATCGGATACTCCTTACCTGAAAGAGTCGAAGCAGAGCATAATCTGTACTACAAACTAGATTAAAAACAGGAATTTGAGCATAGCAATATATCCTTGAAATAGTGGTAAAAGAGTTATGAGCAATATCTTGTTATATAAATAGTCATTGTTGTCAGCCTTTCAGTTGGGTCCCACCCTCGGCGACTCTATGGATCAGCACTCTCCATGCATGTCCCTCTGTCTCACATTGCCTCTTTCAGATCTGTCATGGTCATCTCGGTGTCATCCTTTATAGTGTCCAGCCAACAGGCAATAGGGCGGGCCCTTCTCCTTTTTCTGGTCACTCCCAGAATGATTGACTTTTGAGTAAGTCAGCTCTCACGACATGATCAAGGAATGACAGCTTCTGTTTAGCAATTTTGACTTCAAGTGATATTTTTGGTGTAATAAAAATATAAATATATAAAATGTATATTTTTACTACCGGTATTTATATTTTATTTTATTTAAATAGTACTTACTATTAATTCAGCTTGGCCTTATATGTTTAATATCTATAGATTTTTCCAAATAAAATTAAATGATTTATAATATATTGAAAAAATCCCACCAAATTCTGGTTGGAATTTATGAAGTATACAGCTAGTCCTCATTTAGTAATCACAATTGGAACCGGCATCTTGGTTGTTAAGTGAAACGGTCACTCAATGAAACTATGATCTTTTTTCATCTTTTCCCTCAATTTACTGACTTGCAAAGCCTGAGAATTTGTCATTTTTCATCACCATTGTAATTGTGAATCGTTGCTAAACAGGATATTGTTAAATGTAGCGCTCAAAAATGGTCCGTTATTAGTAGTTGTCAGGAACCAGTACCAGTACTTAGAAACAGTGAATTGGGTTGTTTAATTAGAGACTGAACAGGAAGAGAATGGTAGTTTCAGACTTACAAGATTGATATTAGCCTCAAGGGGTAACCAGATAACCAGATGAGCCAACTCTGTAGTGATACATTGACAGATACTTGAAAATCTGAAAGTACAATTCTCCTTTTGCTCCTTTATTGCTTGAAAAACTAGGGAGGGTCTCTTCTGAGCCACTTGCCTCATTCACTATCCAGCCGTGTGCTATGCTATCTCTTATCTGACAGTTTGGTGGCAGCATCTCTTTGCTCAGTCTCCCAAGATCTTTCTCACATATTCTACTATTCTACAATTTACCTGAAGCCACCATAGTCCTTTCAGCTGTGAATTGAAAAGGGGCCTTCTGAATGGTTTGTAGATCAAAAGGCATTATAAAGTAATTATAGCTAATTCTAACTTGTGTAGTTAAATAATTAACAAAATCAGCCAGGACTCAAAAAAGATTCCCCACTCCATCCCAGGATGGTGCTATAATTTTGGTCACTATCCCACTATCATCTTTTTAGGGACACAAATCATCAAAAGTGAAATAAAGAAAATCTTTTCTGGTCTATGAGGTGCTGAAACACACAGCTCTGGAACCAGCACATTGTGAACTGTATATTAAACAGCTTATAGCACAAACTGTTATAAACAATGTACAGCATAACAACATAAATGAATTATTTAGATGCTATATTGTTTTAAATTGATTTATTGTAATAATTGCTATATTTATATACTACTGTTTTTAGTCAATAGATTTTAACCAATACAGAAAAGCAACAGTGATTAACAGTCTGCTATTTCCTTAATTCAGCCAATTTCCTTTGCAGCGGCAATGATTAATCCATCCTCAGCATAAAATGTGTGCAAGTGCTTGAGTAAAATCTTTTTACACACTAATATAATTTAAAACCTAAGATAATTTTTGTTCTATAACAGTGTTTGAGCAAGTAGATTTGGAGGGCAGGAAAATTGACTTTTTTTTTCTGGAAACAAACAATATATGCTACTGCAGTCAGAAAGTGGATTTATTTCAATATTTTAACTGCACTGAACTTTGAATGCCTTTTAAAAGGCTTCAGGAAAAGCAGATATAAGCATGGCTACATTTGTCATAATTTACCTCAGAACATGTGCTATAATTGCTATAAAGTATATATTGGACTGACATGGAATTATTTCTGAACACTAAAACTAATTTTCCAACATATCCAAAATTATAAGAAATTGGCCCATGCAAGGACCTAACAGAGGATGGAATCAATTTCTCCATAAATGGAATCATGGAAGAAACTAAGATACATAGGTCATTTGAAATGTTGCCAGAAGAGATTTCTGTATGTCAGTTGCTAAAAATTCTAAAAACATCTGGCATTTTAAACATGTCTATTCTGATTTTAAACCCGTCGGCATATGAAAAGCATTATAAGCAGACTGATTGAAATCATCTGCTTCACAGTGTCTTCATGACTAAAATATTACTTCAGAGCCAAGTGTTGTAAATGGTTACAGGCATCCTAATGTTTGAAGAAACAAAGGGCTTGCTTTAATCAGTTTGGAATGCTCTTGGGGGGATCAGCACTGGCTGACTTCTACATTAAACTGCATTGTCTTCAGTCTGCATCTGCCCTCACTCAAATTACTCTCACCTTGACTTTTGCATGGGAGATATGCTGCCATGTTAAGCCAGGTATTCCTAGCTTAACATGGCTAGCTTTACCTCATCCCCAAAATCAGCCCTTTCAACAAATTGCCCTCCATGTTGCTTCCTGGGAGCCTCAAGGAAAGGATGGTCTTGCCAGGAAGCAACCCTTGACTTCTGCAAAGATAGAACTGGGGGGTCCCAGTTAATCTAGGCTGGGCTGATTTTGACAGGAAGTGCTGTTTAAGAGGAAAAGCATCCTAACCAGCATCCTGTCCTCAGTTGATGGCTGTAACTTGTACAAGTCCAGACTACGCATCTGCTTTACAGTCTACATACTAATAAGAAATTGAATCCATCCACTCCTTTATTTTCCTATCCTTACAGCTTCAATCTTACCAGCCTTTCCACAAGGGAGGCAAGGTTGTCAATTTGCTGCAAATCACAGATCACAGACACTGAAACAATCAAAAAGCCTTTGCCGGTAGGAATAGATCTTTGGAGGAACATGCCCTCCTCTTCCAAGCTCTGCTGTTGCCAACAAAGGCTTTTTGCAAAGGGCTGCCAAGCGCAGAGGGACGCAATCTCTCTGCTGTCTTCGGCAAGGAAATGGCAAATGGAGGGAAGGACTGAAGGACTGAAGCTTTCCCTCTGTTTGCAAACCTCCAATCCTCAATTCGTAGACAATAGAGGCCTAAAGTGCGAGATCAGTAGCCCAAGATCTCGCGCTATTGATCTCGCATGATCTCACGATATGTTAGGCCTCTGTTTTCTGTGAATGCACTGAAAGCCTGAAGCAACAAAATAGGCAAAGAAACAGCGAGAGAGGAGATCTTTGCAAAGTTAGTCTCCACCAGTGAAGTGCCTGTGAAGACCCAGCTGGAGGAGAGGGAATAGGCAGGGCGAATGTTGCAGAGCCTATGCGGTCGTTCATAAGAGCAAACAACTGCTGTGGTGCTGCAATATTCATTATTTTGGGACTTGTTCGTAAATGCGAGGGGGCGTTTATCGCGTAATTTTGAACGTTCGATAAGGGCATGCTTGTAACCTGGAGATTACTTGTATTTTCTTCTGCCCTGCAGAATAAGAAAATACTATCCAGCCTCTTCAGCCAGTGATCATGATTTCCAATAATGGAATATAAGATGAGAAAAAACTTTTTGCAGAACTGGATCAGGCTGTCATCAAAGAACTATTGTTTCAACTTAAGAATGAAAAGCATGAAATTTCACTTTTCTCTTTTTGAGTTGCATCTTCCATATTATGAAAAATGAAAGGACTTTTTTTTCTTGATCCTAGCAATATTTTGGATCAAATGGAAATGAGGTAGAAATTAATTAATTGGTCTGAATTATCCAGTGTTTACCCCACTGCAATTCAACAGACTCTTGATGGCTTATGAATACAATAAAATAAAAAATGGAAAAATATTGAACTATAAAAACCATAAAGCAGGTAATGTCAAACAGAGGCATTACAATCAAATTGTGCCTGTAATAGCTTGGTTTTCATCTCCTAGAAAGTTATCAAGTTAGGATCAGACCTATCCTCCAGGAGGAGGTTATTTCAAGGTCTAACTCCATCACTAAGAAACAATTCTGAGCATTGAACCCCTGGCCTCCTGAAACTGGAGAACAATCAGCTGCCAATGGTCAGGCCAAATTCTATGGACAGAGGTTGTTCTGTATGTAGCTCGGTTTGAAGCCATAAAAGATTTTACAAGTTGTTAGTAGCACTTTTGATTGCACCCAGAAGCTAACAGGGAATCAGTGCAGGGCTCAAAGTATTGGGGTCACATACTCGCAGGGACAATTGCCAGTGAGAATCCAAGTGACTGCATTCTGTATTCACTGAAGCTTCTTGAGGGAACATGGAGCAGTGGCTTAATGATGCTGGAACTGTCAGCCAGAAATGATCTGCACTCCGGCAGTTCAAGCCTGCCTCTGTGAGGTCCCCTCACTTGATCCCTATTCCTGCTCTCCCAGCAGTTTGAAAGCATGAAAGATTATGAGTAGATAAATGGGTACCATTGTGGTGGGAAAAACCTAGCTGTGTTCATATGTAGAGAGGAAACTACTGTCGGACCTGGCTGGACACAAGGCATTGCAACAGGAGGCGAAGGTGAGGCAAGATTGGCAGAGGAGCCTGAAAGAGCCAGCAACCCAAGAGGTGCTAGCTAATTGGTGTAAAGTTAGTTTGCCCCCCATGATGCACCAAGGATTGGCACGCAAATGCTGAACAGAATTAACTAGTAATCTAGGCTGTTAGACTGCATTGTGTCTAGCATGTGTAGATTTCCCTGCCCTTCTATGCCAAAATAAATAAGAAGTTTCTCAATGGTTTTTAAAGGCAGACGAATGTATGCTGCATTGCACTAATCTAGATGTGTGGTGATGAGGACAGGAGTCACTGTCACAGACCTCTTATCCCAGGAAAATCTGCAACTGAAACTGCAATGAGTCCTACCCATAGTTCCTATCTACTGCTTTAGTGTGAACCCAAAGGGACCCTCAAGTCATGGATCGGCAGCTCCCTGTCCAAAGTAATCACTGGGCCTGAAAGAACTCCAATGCACAAAGAGCAATTCTGTCTTGCTTGGGTTCAGGTTCCAACTTGGTCTTCTTAATCTTGATTGAACTTTAGCAGCATTCTCAATAAGGGTTGCGGTTGTGATATAAACTGGGTATTATTGGCAAACATGATACTAAAACCACAAACTGCCAGATGACCTTTCCTAACAGCTTCATGTAGAAAACAGAGGTCCATAGGAAAGCAGATCTCTCTTCTACTATCATTGACTGGTACAATCTGCTAAAGAGTGTCTGCCCTGCAGGCAGTCATAAAAAAGGTCATTCACTAGAGTGAACAATGCAATCTTGGTCTCATGCCCAGGCCTGAACCCCGATTGATGGGTCCAAACAATGTATTCCATCTATGAAGCTCAGTATGGATCCCGAGTCACTGTCCAAACAAAAGAAGAAGGTTAGAGATTGAATGGTGTTGTCTAATATGGATGGACCTAGGAGGTCTCTTAAGGAGAGGATGCCCCATTGCATCATGGCCTCTTTCAAAACCACATTTCCCCCCTCTCTTGGTTGCAGGAGTTCCCTTCCTCCCACCATCCAAAAGAGCCAGGGCTGAGGAACCAACTTACAAATAGCCTACAGATAGCCAATGTCACCCTGCAGATGACCCTATTCACTTCCTCAGACAATATGCCTAGAGAATCTCCAGGCACCAAGCTACACCCTGTCCATGTAGAGTCCAGACTGAGTTTAGTCCACGTTTGAATTTTGTATTTTTGAAACAAGGTTATAATTTTTAAAAAATCAACACTTTTCAGATTAAAATGCAATTTGCAAAGTAGATATATCATTCATCTATATCTATGTCCATGTCCATGTCTATGTCTGTCTGTCTATCTATCCTGTCTATCTATATATCACATATACTTCTATCACATACACATACATAGTGTGTTTATGTGTGCATGCCCATTATTTGTAAAAATAATGCGAACGTGGGAAATATTCTCTTTTCCTTATTGCAATAAATGCAAGAAAGGTTATTGCCTTTTTCACATTTTTGAAAACTTGAGAGGGAACCAAAAGGATGATAGCCTGGACAAATGTAGGCTAAAGCAAGGCAAAGGAAATAATTTGGTTGTCCAGCTGAGGAAGTGCAGCGCTCTCTGGAAAGTGCATTTCTATATGCAAACTCTATCCTATTCTGGCATCTTTTTCACCAGTATTATTATTGAGCCATTATTCAGAAAGTTGGAGCTCACACAGCTAAATGTGGCCAAGGTCCAGAAGCGAAAGAACATAGCGAACATATATAAAAACACTAAAAGCGATATTAAACACTATTTGAATATAAACACTATGGAGCCCTTCTTTGGTTCAATAAGATTTTAAATGGATGAAAACAATTTATTATCTTGGTTTTGGGGATGAACATTTGGTTTCTTTTAAAACCTACCCTTTCACGTTATTATTTTATGCTCTTAAGTTATTTTATTAGATTTCTTGCCTTTGAGCATCAACACATAGTTTTTGCTTAGTTCTGCTCTGATAGAAGTCCAAGTATAGAAATAAATTCAGGGTTTTCTTGTGATAATGCCACTTTTATAAAATAGGCTGCAAAAAGTTCTAAAGCAATTATAAGTTTGTTAAGAAGAGGTTTCCATTTGGCTTCACTTCAGACAAGTTGCACTGAATTCAACTTCAACCCAATGATGGCACTGAACCCGACTTCAGAGTAATTAAAATACTGATTTTCATGTTTCCTTGTTTCCATGGTAGCAGCCACAAAGCAAGAAGAATTAAGAATAGCTCTGTGAAAACAATGAACAACTAGCACTTTGCAGTAAATGGAAGTCACAACTTCTTATATGTTAAATAGCACTTGTACTATATGATTGAGGCAGCTTGCATTTTTGACTCTCTTTATTTTAATTTTTCACACATCGAAGAATATACCTCAAAGATTTATCATCTGAATAGAAATATTTATTTTCCAAAAAGAGGGGGACAGATGGATTGAACACCCATGACTGCCAGTTTCTTCTTTCCCGAGATAAACTATGTAAGCTTCCCATGCAAATTGACCTGTGTCTGTGACCTGATGATGTATATGATGGAGGTCACCAATGTTACAGATGGCAACATAGACTCCAGCCTAGACAAAAGCTGACCCAGGAAGCATTTAATAAAGGATGAACTGAATTGATCTTGGCTGATTTATGTGATGCAATATATGCTGGGCATATATAAAATGTCTATGTGCATACACACACATGCACATACAAACAAATTCACATATTTGTGCAAGCATACTATATACAAAACACAGACACAGCTTTTTAATTATATACTGTATAATGGAAATAACTTTTTATTTGTGGAATAGATCTGACTAATTTTAAAGACATTCCTGACATCTTAAAACATCCATAGAAATGGATTTATTACTGGGTTTATTAAATGCTGACCTTTAAAACTTTATATTTATATTTAGGCTTTATCCTTCCAAACCATCTATTTCTTGGAACACACCCATTTTTTTCCCCCTGAAAGGGATGATTCAAATTTATTGTTGAAAATCAACAATCTCCCTGAGATTGCATCAGTAAATTGCTGTCATGCTTGTGATCTTATCTTTGTCAAACCCTCCATACATCTAAGATGACTTCACTGCATTACATACTATTAGATAAAATAAGACAATGTGAGAGATTTTTTTCCATAGGTAATTAGGCAAGGCATTTTAAACAATGTAGATTCTGTATTTGAACTCTATGACATTTACTGCTGAAAGGTTAAGAAGTCTGTGAAAGATGATAGGAACATTCAGAATTTGAGAACATATTGTGGCTCATCTTGTAAAATGGCTGCCATAGGGAAATAACTCTATGAAAAGTACAGATTTCTACCAGCCCTTTTTTTTCTGTACTGCCCTTTGCAGTCCTTCAGCTACTTTCATCCCTTTTCTAAGGCACATCTCTTTAAGCCCATCCTTGATGACTTTACAGATATATTAATGTAGATATTTTGATAACAAAACAGAGGCAGTTTATCACTTCCGTAGTGCAGTGTGTATTTTTGATTTTGTGGTCTAGTCGACAACTTTGGAATCTTCTGGAGGTTTTCCACCCAAGTATTAACTAGGTGCGATTATGCTTATTTTTCTGACATAGCAGATGTCAGTATAGTTACAAACTTACCAGTACATTATAGCCATCTAAAATAAAATGTTATACTTTGCATAAGTTATCTCTCATTATTTGAATATTTGATTAGCACTCAGAAAACTGCTTTTAAAACAGCAAATAATCCTCACTCATTATTTTACAGCTATTTGAGAAAAAATATTTTCCATAGTATTGTTGTATTGCTAAAAGTTACTATAATTGATACATTTAATAACAAAATATGTATTATGCATACACACTATGTGGTTTCTAGCTTTGATGGGACTCACTCTCATAGAAGATTGGTAAGATTTAACATAAGCAAGACTGGGAAACACTGCTCTATACAGCAAAGTTAAATCTAATTTCTGGATACTTTACTGCCTCAAGATGAGACAATGGTAAACAACTTGGGTAGTTTTAAATCCATGCAGGATTAGACCATCAGTGCCTTTAACTATGATGTCTAAGTATTGGAGAAAGTGGTCAGGTTCACAGGTAACATTACATCATAATGTAGCTGGTTTGATCTCAGTTGAATTAAGTACAAGCTTACCTGTTGCTGGTTAGTCTTACATTTAAAAAAGTTATTCAACAAACTTTGATTTAAAAAAAATAATGTCTTAGCATCATATTTGAATCTCAGTCAGTTGCTGAGCACCATTTTATGGTAGGGAGAATATTACTGCATAGGTGTGCAGCTCTTGGGCTACAAATAAGCATCTAGTTTTCTATATGGGAACAGGCTACATAATTAATGCTAGGTATCTATAAATAACCAAATGTTTTGGAACCACAACTCCCAGCATCGTTCACTATAGCAGGGCTGGTAAGATTACTAACATATATAGCTCAACAGCATTAGAGCTGTTCTTAACCTTTGACACAAGCTTTTGGTCCTATATAGGTTTTCCATACATTATTCTTTAAAACTCTCTTTTAGGAAAAACAGGAGGGAAAAATACTTCAATCGTCCCAGGACTTAATTCTTCTACATTCATTTTGACTTCTGCACCATTTTCAAGAGTGATAAGGAATTGTATTCACCATCTTTTCTTTAGTTATTATAACCAGAAACAGTTGATAAAAATGGAATGTCTGACAAGCCATAATAATAAACAGCTTTCTCTGCAAATTTCTAACATTTAGTGTGCTCTATAAAGAAAATTCTCTGTAATTTTTAAAAAGCACATTTCACAGATATATAACATTTCTTTAAAACAAAAGCTTATGCAGCAAACTGATGTTGCAAAGTCCATTGTTCAGATACTTTTCCAGACATCTAATAATATAATAGATCTAATGTTTATGCTGTTTACATGCCTGATCTCTCTCTCCTTCTCTCTCCCTTTCCCTCCCCCCCCTCCTCAGCTTTTCATATCCTGGTTTCATATCCTTTTATGTTGTAGGGCCTAAGGACTGAGGCCTTTCAAAAGACTTTGTTTTAAGGACCACCGACAATTTCAACAAATATAGAAACAATAGCAGTAACAATAGTCAATAAAGAATGCTGCAGGACATATGATCTGTTCTTCTCACCCCGCCTACCTAAATAGAGCAAAGCTTTTATCTGCCATCAGAGGAAGAAGTTTCATTCAATTTTAATATTCTCCAAGATCTTGGCTTTGGGAAGATTCACCTCCAGGTAAGAATTTGATACAGCCAAAATTAAAGCCATCAATTGGAGTAAGGGATGACAAGTTTAACTATTTCAGTGTTTTTACCCTAATGTCTTGGAACTACAATAGGTATACAAGATCAGCTCATTTACAGTCACCAAAGCCAGAATCAAATATTACAGAAAATGTTGACATAAGTTAATCTATTTATTATAGAAACATATGTCTTGATGTCTTTGCACCCAAAGAACTTTCATTTCTGGAATCTTCCTGGGCAGATAGGCAGGAAAAATGAAGATAGGTTTCTTTTTATGTTAGAGGTTTACCTGAGCAACTTGTTCAGATAGCATTTTGGATAATATGTAAGTATGTAAGTTTATGGTAAATACAGGCAGTCCTCGACTTATAACAGTTCATTTAGTGGCTGTTCAAAGTTACAATGGCACTGAAAAATGTGACTTACGACCATTTTTCACACTTATGACCGTTATAGCATCTCCATGGTTATGTGATCAAAATTCAGATGCTTGGCTTGACTCACATTTATGACAGTTGCAATGTCCCAGGGTCATGTGATCCCCTTTTGTGACCTTCTGAGGAGCAAAGTTAATGGGGAAGCCAGATTTACTTAACCGTGTTACTAACTTGACAACTGCAGTGATTCACTTAATAACTGACCAGAAAGGTCATAAAATGGGGTAAAACTCACTTCAAAATGTCTCGCTTTGCGACATAAATTTTAGGCTCAATTGTGGTTGTAACTCAAAAACTATCTGTACTTGATTTCAACATTACTAACTATAATAATTGTACATTATTAAGGATCCCCCCCCCAAACCATTTATATTTTGTATTTAGCTTGAGGGAGTAGATAATTCCATGTAACTTTTATTTACAGGAGTGAACCTGATTTACTTCTGAGTAATTTTAATTATGATGGTATTGTATTGTACACACATTTATGTATCAGAAATGTGCTTAGAGCCTCACCCTTAACCCAATCAACAGCTAGTCAACCAACCAACCAAATAATTAATTATTCGCTACAATAAAGAAAATCATCATTTTCCCTTTCCAAAACACTATTCTCTGGCTTCCGTGAAGAAACACTGAAATGGTGGGTTGCGAAATTTGAGACCACGTCAAAGGGCAAGACAAGATTCCGAGGGATTCCCACATTGCCCAGGGCAGACAGGTAACTTCTGACCAACTACCCAGTGTCCTGACTCACTGTTCTCTTACCTTCTTGATTTTGCTCTCCAAATCCATGTCGGGATCCTCAGCACAGACAACACGAGATTCCGAGACCAACGACAACAGAGACGCCTTTTTCCTTCCTCCTCCACCCTTACTGACAGAAGGATGTGGTTAGAAAGGAAATGTGTTTCGCGAGATTGCTCCACACCGCTCGCTCCTGGACTCTTTTTGCATCTCTCCAGCTGCTGCGGAGTAGAGTCAAACTTCCGTCTTCTGCGGCAGCGGGGGAAAGGAACAAAGGAAGCCCTGCAGCCAATCAAAGTCCAGCAGCTTGCAAGTCTGGTAGCCAATGGCTGGCCTTCCGAATACCTTTGCTAGGCAGGCGGGTTGGCTTTTGCTTGGGGGCAATTCGCGTTTAATTGCGGGCGTTGAGTGAACGCAAATCAGAGCCTTGGCAGCGGTTTGAGCCGAGCTAATGGGACGTCTAGGCTTAAAGCGAGACTTTTTGCAGGGTTTCTGAGTCAGTCAATGAATGGGGTGTCAGAGAAGGTCATGGCAAAGGTATTTGCTGACGTAGCCACCCAGCTCAGTCAATTGCTGCTGGTGCATTTGCTTGCCTTTTCTTTCTCATCTGGAACGAAGGGAAGGCAAGAACAATTTAGGATTGGATTGGATTGAGGGACTGGCTGTTATTAACAAGATTATCCTTTCTTTTCAAAAACTACTTCACCGCATTTGGGTAATTAATGAATCTTTCTCCCCTCTTGAGTTTTGGACTTGGCTAGATAGCATTGCTTGCCCAATCTGTAAAAGCTAAGCATGGTGATACAATCGGTGGAACAGCTTGCCTTCAGAAGTTGTGGGAGCTTCATCACTGCAAGCTTCCAAGAAGAGACTGGACTGCCATATGTCAGAAATGGTGTAGGGTCTCCTGCTTGGGCAGGGGATTGGACTAGATGACCTACAAGGTCCCTTCCAACTCTGTTAATCTGTTATAAATTGTTAGTAGAGTATTAGAGTTCTGAAGGCTGTAGAAAATGAAAAATATCAAAAGAAAGCAATGGAAAAAATGTATGGACGTACACATGGAGTCATCAAGAGTTGAGTTCTGTTGAAGGAGATATTTGCCATCTCATTTTATATCCTTTACTATCATTAATTGATTTCTTTCATATAATTGATTTTATGTTCAAAAGTAAAACCAAGCTATCCTAGGAAAAGGTAGGGCTGCAAAAACCTGGACAATCACAAGATGGCAGAAGAAAGACTCAGAATAGTCACTCTTACCTGCCATTTGGTTGTGGTCCAGGTCTGGGTGTTCTAGCTGGACACCATTTGCTCAGGAAGTAGAGCCATTTGCTCTAGTCTAGTAGTTTCTAGCATGGAGTAACAAAATGGTTTCTCCAGTTGAAATTGAAAGCTATTGGGTGTTGAGTGTTAGAAAGGTGGGGGACAAAAATATTTTTGGCAGGATATGGCTTGAGAAAAGGGGTTAACTAGTAGTACTACAGAACTGAGGCAAGAAAAAACAAATGGAAAAGA
This sequence comes from Oxyrhabdium leporinum, assembly GCA_032468155.1. NCBI lineage: Eukaryota > Metazoa > Chordata > Lepidosauria > Squamata > Cyclocoridae > Oxyrhabdium > Oxyrhabdium leporinum. The sequence continues at coordinate 43,712 of JANHFL010002195.1, forward strand.
TCTCTGAAAAACCGAGCCTTGAACATGGGGGCCAGGGAGTAGTATGGAAAAAGATATCAGACTGAAGTAGAACAAAGCTGAGGCTGGGACTTTGAGTTTTTTCAGCTCCTAAGGCATATATTGTTCATCAGCTTTTGCAAAGTTGATAGAATGACTCATACAAGTTTGTTTTAAGCATGGTTTAATAAATCAGTCATAGTGTGGCTCATACCTAATGCTAAGCCTTTGTTTACAAAACACGGAATGGATTCATGTACTGGACTACATTAAATCAAAACCAAGTAAAATCTGTTACAATCTGGCATATTCTGTGAAGCTAGAATGTTTAGGAAAAAATCTTAATGTGTAAGGGCTCACTACATGCTCTGTTCCTTCCAATCAGTCATTGTCCAGATGAGGATAAATTACTCTTTCAACCTGGAGAATAATTATGAAGCACAGTGGAACTATTATACACAAGAGAAGATGGACATGGAGCAAAATCAGATACAGGAAATTATTTTGTGCAAAAGCAGACAACATTTGAAAGGGGTTTGGAGGAGCGAGGATCTTACAATTGTGTTCAGGTCAGGGCTGGACATTTTTTTTTAAAAGTTTATTTGGCTGTTAAGGATGCAGAGGAAATGGTGATAAGGATTCATGATGGAAATGTCCCTTTTTCGATAAGTTTTGGTGGCTATTGAGATAAATGTGTTAAGCTTTTTGAATTGCAGCATCTGATTTCCATTTCATTTTTCAAAATAAAAAAAAACCCCACACAACCATTGATTGCCTCATCCTGGAGGAATCTGGGATTGCTTATGGACAAAAGATTCTTCACCACTGAGGGTAAGCAGCCTCCAGTTCATTTTGAACTATAGTTCCCATAGTAGCTTACTAGTGGATAGAACATAATAAATATTAAACTCCTATATTACTGGTATCCAGCAGAAAATATAGCTATTATGGCTGTGATAGGATTAAGTGAATGGTCTTCAAAATTTAATATTGAAAGAATAATTTAAAATTGAATCTGCTGTGTAGTAGAAACTTACTGAGTGAAGAAACATGCCTGTCAAAGAAACTACAATAGATGGGAGTGAGGAAATGGTAGTATAAAGGCAGGATGTAAGATAGACATGTAGGCAAAAATTATATGTGTCTTCAGAGTGGGAAAAGGAAGAATACAAGCTGTAAAAACAGCTGCAAGAGGAATACTGTATAGTAGAACTACCCGAGAGTGGGGGAAACACTGATCTGGACAGTAATCAATCTGTTTTCCAAACAGGCTCATTTTGTAGCCTGCTCAGGATTCCCATAAGTTCAAAAACTAGACAAACTTTCTGAAACATATCTACTGGCTACATGGAGTTCTGAGGAGAATCATATCCGACCAGGGGGTCCAATTTATGGCCAAATTTTGGAGGGAGTTTGTGAGGCTAATTAGATCCAGGGGCTTAGCTCAGCTTTTCATCCAAGTACAAATGGGGTGTCAGAATGAGCTAACACAATGATAAAGCAGTACTTGAGGTGCTGTGTTAACTACCAACAAACAAAGTGGGCAGACCTATTGTTTTTTTGCTGATACATAGCTAATAATACCATACACAGCAGTACCGGACTTGCTCCCTTTAAGATAGCTATGGGAGTAGAGTTTGTTCCCATGCCAGAACTTTCCTGGGAACCACCATCTCAGTGAGCTTAACAGAGTGGGTGGACTCACTACAGAACGCTTGGGGAAATGTAAAGCAAGCCCTAGTTAAAGTCACTGAAACACAAAAGCAACAGGAGGATAAAAGATGGTTTCCCCTTGCTCCCGAGGTCGTTTCACATCAGAAAGAAAGTTTACCTCTCTAGCAAATACTTAAAGCTGTCAAGCAAGAACCTGGGTCCTAAATTTATAGCACCTTTCCCCATCATAAAAATCATTAACCCGGTCACAGAATTAAAGCTTCTGCTCCTGTTAGGGAAAGTGCACCCGGTTTTCCATAGTAGTTTATTGAAGCTGGTAACAAAATCAGCATTCCATCCAGCCGAGCAAGTGGCCCCTGGGCCAAATCGTAGTGGAAGGGGAACCCCATTATGAGAATCTAGAATCCACAAGGGAAGACTCCAATATCTAATGCAATGGAAAGGTTATCACATGTCAGAAGCTACCTGGGTGAAAAGTAAGGACATGAAGGCAGAGAGGTTGGTTAGGAAATTCTATAAAAAGAATCCCCAGAAGCTGAAGGAATTGCTTGGGGTGTGTGTGAGGTGTGTTAATATCTTTCAGGTGTTCCTCACAAACTAAGGGGAGCCAACTGTCAATGCTGAACTGAATCTGGCAGAAGCCATTTTCCTGGTTCAACAATGCCACACTGCATGGGATGGGGGAAGGAAGCTGGAATGCATTGCTAGACGCAACATAGATCTTTCTCGTGAGAACCAAGGTCATCTCCTGGGCTATGGAGGAAGAAGGAAACGAATACATGAGAAGCCTAGTTGGCCAACGTGATTAATGACACTGGGAGGAAGAGGTCATTACTGGTTTTAACTATACTGTAACCATAGAGAAACTCAGAGTTGGCTTTCCTTTGAAGTGTGCTGGTATGTTTTACCCAATAAAGAAATTCTTTGAGGAAATGCTTGATTTACTTGGGTTCGTTAGTTGGAACCTTTACAATGATGTTTAATGGTGTTGTGTATGTGTTTGTGTTAAATAATTTCTAAGACTGGGGGGAGCAGGCAGACACTCTAATAGTAATATGCAAAACAACAAGGTCTTATTCCAAAAGGAAATTTGGGAAATGGAGCTCATTGGCTTGGGGAGAAGCTCCCTGAAAATGATTGTTTTGTTTCATTTGAATTGAATAAGAGGAAATCTAAAAATGAATTGAATAAGAGAAAATATGTAAGAGGCGGTTGGAAAGAGTGTACCTCATAGTACCTCAGCCAATGGGGAACGAGGAGGGATGTGGTGGCTGGGACAGGGTTGTATAAAGAAGGGAATATTTTGGGTCAGAAGTTTGGAGAGAACCAAGCTTTGATAAACCTATCTCCCTGTTTGTTGCAATAAACGAAAAAAAAAAGTCTTCACTGTGTCTTGGCTGGTTATTGGTCAGGTGAGCTTGCCTCTAGTCATGAAGGAAAGTAGCCAGGAGCACATAACAGCTGCAATTATTATTATAATAACAATGTCATCCACCAACCCGTAGAGAACAAAAGGTCTTAAACAGTTTGAATTTTTGATCTAAATTTTAATCTCTTAGTTAATTTATATATTTTGAGAGATAAATAGTATGTAGAATAAAACAAGATGAGTTATTAAAAACTTTTATTTAAATGACTTTTTGCAATCCTGGGTTTTCCTTCTTTTTTTTTTTAACTAGACAGAAAAATGTGCATTTCCCTCCTTTTTAAATTTATGAGTAAAGAAAATTTTCTTATGAAGTTCTAGTCAGCCAACTGGGGCCATCTCTGCTACATTTTTACATCTGTTTCTACATCTGCTTTACTTCCTGACACATAAAGTACTATGGCTAAGTATGTTTAGATTTCACTGTGACATTTTGGGGAGGGAGGGAATGAATATGGCCTCAAGCTATTTAAAATTGCTTTGTGGGCTTTAATATAGAACGTAATAAATTCATGTTGTCTACTCAAGTATTGCAAGCTATCAGATCACATTTGAGTTCATTTTCTCAATTAAAAAAATTAAGATAAATAGCTATGGATTTTAATTCAGTTGCTTTATCTCAGTGGATTATTAGTAGTGGTAGTGGTGGTTGCATTGGTCCCAGAAATTATACTAACAATCTTAATATATTTAATAGGAGTTAAGACCAATACTATTTGATCATAGTTGTGCTTACTGCTGAACAAATATATGCACAGGAGTGAACCATGAGAGATACAAACTACTGCAGATGGCAAAATATTTTAGTGAAGCCTCCCCCCCCCCCTGCAAGTTTTTAACCAGTGTGAAACTCCTACTGGTCTTAAGTTCAAGGTAGCAAAAACTGAACTGTTCTCTGAGATGCATTCAGTAAAATATGTTATATAGCAGAAACTCTGGAAACAGAACCACCACAACTGCAGGGATGAGATAATGGGAAGGTCATCTTCAAAGTCATGCTCGTTTCAGACCCCCTCTTGCCTTATACAATGCTAAATATGCCTGAAAACATACTTTTCACTGTTATGTTAAAGTTTTCTCCAAGGGAATTCCAAGTCCCTGCAACTACAAGTGTCATTATAATAAATGATGGAATTGAAATAAACACAGACTGGGCTTTTGGTCTGAGCTCCGAGCTTGGCAATTTGGTTGCAAAGGTTTCATCTCTATTTGAGGAGATATTCTCAGTGTGCTTTGAATTGTGCTTGTCTGTCAGAGCGCTGGTCTTTAAATACTTTTTTATGTGATGCAAATTAGTGTGGATATTGTTTGTTCAGCTACTTCTGAGCCATGGTCTGACTTCAGACTGTTTGATTGGCTGGCTGTTGTTACTGAGGCATGGTTACTTTGGTTTTAAGTAAATTAGTGTTGTTTGCTTGGATACTGCTGAGTCATGATCTGATTTCGGCCTGTTTGAATGGCTGGTTGTTGTTACTGAGACATGGTGTGATTTCTTGTGAGTTGATGGGTTGTGAATTTTGTTGTTGCATAGTAGGGTGCCTGTTTGTTCACTTTAAATACTATCTTTGGGATTGCGGTTGATGCAATTCTTTCATTCTCAGCGATTAGTAGACTGGATCGATGTCAATATGCCTGTTTATTGATTTATTGGTGGAACACCAGGCTTTGAGGAATTCTCTTTCTCTCCTTGATTTCATCTGGGTTACAATTGTGGTCCTGGTAAGATCAAATTTGTGTCCTTCTGAATCTTTGTGGATGGGCATGAGGGATAGCGGGTCATGTCTTTTGATAGCAAGGAAGCATTTGTGCAGTCTGGTTGATAGTTTTTTTTCCTGTTTGGTCAACATAGTTCTTTTCACAGTTGCTGCACTGCATTCAAAATATAATGCCTGATCTTTGGTTTGTTTCTGTCTGCCCTTTTGGTTTTGACAGAGTCCGTCTGATAGTTGAGGTTGGTTTGTGGGTTACCGTGAGATCATGTTGACATAGTAATCTCGCTGTCATTTCTGAAACATCCTGTATGTAGGGAATTGTGACTTGTCTGGTCATTGTTGTTCTTGTTGTGGTTGTTGTATTGCTTTGAGTGTTTGTATTGTTTGTGTGTAGACATCTTTGGATGAAGTTTCATGGGTATTTGTTTCTCTCAAAAATTTTGTATAAGTGTTTTTGTTCTGGTCTTTGTGGTGTTACAATGGGATTCCGCTCTCCCAAACAGAGTTCTGGTGCAGCTTTGTTTGTGGCATTTTGGGTGGTTGCTGTGGAAGTTGAGGATTTGATCTGTATGCGTTGCCCTCCTTTACACAGATGTTAGGAGTTGGCCATTCGTGGTTCTGGTTACAAGGACATCTATTGTCAGATATCTACAAAGTTGTTGTTGATCCTTTGGTAGGTTTGACTGACCTGATTGCACTTGATTATCACAAAGGTGTCATCAACATAACGTACCCATAGCTTGGGATTTATTTGTGGAAGTACAATTTCCTCAATCTTTTGCATGATAACTTCTGCGACTAGGCCTGATATAGGAGATCCCTTTGGGGATCCCTCCAGTTGTTCATAGATCTCTCCATCAAATCTGAAATAGATGGTTAGGCATAATTGGAGAAGTTCGCATGTGCTTTCTGTTGTGAGTGGTCCTCTTGGTGGCTGTGCATTGTTCAGTAGTTCTTTGATTAGGTCGATTGCTAGTTTCAGATCTACAGATGTGAATAATGTGGTAATGTCAAATGATATCATTGTTTCATCTTTGTCAATATGTAGGTGTTTGAGCTTGTCCAGGAATTGTGTGGCATTGTTTATGGAATATTGGGAATCACCAGTTAGGTACTTGAGGCATTTCCATATTTCTTTCGGAAGGTAGTAAGTGGTGTGCCAGGGAGTGAGGGAGTGAGAGAGTGGTCTGAGTGGGGTGTTTTCTATGTGCACTTTTGGAAATTCATAGAGCTGTGCTATGTTTGAGTTAGTTGCTTTCATTATCCAGTATTCTTCTTTGGTGATTTGATTTAATTCTTGCAACTTTTTTAGGGTTTTGTTGATCTTGTTGGTCAGCTTCGTAGTTAGGTTGGTGCTGACATGTCGGTGGATGTGTCCTGTAGGAGTTGCTTGGTCTTTTGTATGTAGTTAGCCTTGTCTAGTAAGACTGTCATTCAACCTTTGTTGGCAGGTAGGATGACAATATTGTTGTCAATTTTGAGAGACTTCATTGCTTTTTGTTCCTGTTTTGTAAAGATGCTGGAGTTTTGTTTTTGTCTCAGCATTGGGACAGTCTGGTGTATTTGTTGTTGTGCTTCTTAGCTGAGGTCTTTCAATTTTAGGGCATTTTCTAGGCATGCTAGGAATTCTGTGTATGACACATGCAGACTGGACAGATAGAAATGTTTTTCTGAAGCATGGTTTGTAATAGTGGTTTATTTATGTATTTTATTCAATTTCTGTAGCTACCCAACTCAATGACTCTGGGTGGTTTACAATTAAAAATATATATACTACAATAAAAACATTTTAAAATAATAAAAACGCCTTGGAAGTTTTATTATGACTTATTCCCAAAGATCACATGAGAAGATACTAGTACATGCAGAGTTTTACAGAAAACTTCAGCAAATAGATTAATAATCACTAGCACATCACCCAATGATTGGCATCTCATACCATAATTCATATCTTGCAGTCAATACCTAGTAAGAAAGTTGAGCAGAATTCCTTTCTGAACAATGTCTAAAGGAGATCCCATTATACATATAAAAACATGTGTGCCTCCTTTCTTTGAAGTCTTTATGTTGTTGACATTACTGCCACATGCTGAGTAAATGGAGTTTCTCTCACTATTAAAATGAATAGGAAAGCATTTTTTTCAGATTTTATTTTAATCCTGGCTTTATTGTTGTTATAAATAGGGCAGCAAACAATCCCGTTTATATTATTTTTATAAATAACTTAAGGCATACCTAATCCTTCTATTTTCTCAGTAACAACCCTGTGAGGTAGGTTGGATTGAGAGAGAATGACTGGCCCAAAGTCCCCCAACCGGCTCTCACGCCTAAGGTGGGACTTGAACTCACTTTCTTGCCTGTTATTTTAACCACTTTTAGAGCCATAGCAAAACAAGTTCATGAATACATTTGGGGAAATTTAATTTAGTTTAGGTGATGTGATGTACTTGAATAGTGTACAATGAAAAGTATTATAGGATATACCTCCAACACTTGCTCAAATTATACATAATTACCATAATTATAACTATTCCTTCCATTTTTTCCATCCCTTCTCCAGAGAGCTAGCTCTTTGCATAATTTTTCTAAAGTAGGATAATTTAATTCTAGTCAATTTGATAGCAGAAGAGTAAACTGGTTTTAGAGAAAATGGAGGCACCATTGATCAATGTTTGGTCCTATAGCACTTGACTGAAAAATATTCAACAATATCATTTTATGATTTTTTTTACTGTATTTTTCATTTCTGTGCTGCCTCTAGGTTTGTTGCCTTTATCTCAAGGTAGCTTTTGACTGTACCCAGAACCACATTATGGGACCAGCTGGAAATCTCATCAGTTGACTGTAGTCTTCTCCTTAATCCATGTTCTACACACTAACATGACTTTTAAGATCAGGTGCAGTATGCAAGGGTTTCTCTTAAGGTTAAACTCAAAAGGAGGTAAAACAGGAATGTGTTTTGTCCCCCTGGCTTTTCAATTTTTATATTGATGATATGATGAGATTCCCCTAAACCAGGGGATTACAGAAGTGCCCTTCTTCTACTCTACAGTGCTGTAGATTTTAAAACACCAATAGGTCTTAAAAGATCTCTGAGAACTTTAGCCCAATACTGCAACAATGGACATCTGGAAATAAATTATCAGAAAACTAAAATAATATCTTTAATTAATAGGGCAAAGCTCTGTTCATGCAGCCTTAATGGCCATAGAATAGAAGAAGTGATTTGCTTTAAGTATTTAGGAGTAGTCATGCATGCCATTGGCTTCAGGAAAGCCTACTGTGAATATGCTGCAACTACTGCCAATCCTCAAAATTTTCCTCTGCAAGGGTTCCACTTGTACTTAATTTCTTTTAAGCTGCTAGCTAAGCTCCTCTATAGGATTCTGGTTGGCTCCACTAGCTTCTTGTTTTACCCCCTTGGAGAGGATACAATTTAAATTCATTAGAGCAACTCTCCAGATACCTTGCTGTGTCTCAAACATGCAATTCCAACTGGAGACAGGTATGATAAAAGTTGAATCAAGAGTATGTCTAGCTTCTAGAAACCTTTGGTTAAAGCTTACTGTTCTGTCCTTACTACATGTTATTCTTTGTGCAACTTGACATGCAGCTAAACCCACCTATCCCCCAATAAAACAGACCATATGTGTAAATCTGGATGCTTTATTAAAGGAACAGGATGGGTGAAACCGGGAAAAATAGAAATATGTACAATAAGAACCCAAATACAAAATAAGCAGTGTTGAGTTGCTGGTGAGCATAACAATTAACAAATACAGTTAAATCTAAATATCACCAGAGATGCTGTGTATATGGGATGTGGATTTTTGTCCTCAGATGAACATGTGCCACAGATTAGGCTAGATTCTTCCTGGTGCTTCTGTTTCCTTCTGAATGCTAAAGGCAATGGAATCTGGCTTCCCAGGATGCACTTGTTTTGGGAGTGAGAGTTGATGGGTAAAGGGTTGGGTCAGCTTCCAACAATACAGGTTGATATTTGGCCCTGGCCACTGGGGGGGGGGCAGAGAACAATAAAAGTATATACACAAATTATATGCTGGGGCATGACACTTACCTTGTATCTTCAAGGCCTAGCACCATTAATTCTTCAGGACAATTTTGAGTCTGAATGGATTAAGGTTGTTGAATCTAATCTTTTAAATCTAGGCTCTTCTCCCTCCTTTGTTTTTAAGATAAAATGTGATCAGGGGAAACAAATCCTGAAGCAAAGGATAAAGGATACAGAGCGGCCAGCAGATCTGGGGAAGGCCCTGGCCTTCCTCCCCCCAGTACACAATAGTTATATTGTCATTGCTGCCAGCTATCTTACACAGCTGGAAACACCCAACTATCAAGAGAGGTTCTCTTTTTCCCAATGTCATGCTCTCCCTTCTTGAGTATTGGATGGTAAATATAAAAAGGACCCTAGACTGAAAGGCTTTGCCTCTGTGAATCTGGAGAGGTGGAAACTACACAACATACTCCTCTTTGTTATTCTTTTTATAGAGACATGTGAACCAGATTCATCCTACAATTGATTAGCAGATGTCCTTGTCACACAGATTCAGTCTATGCTGCTTACGGATGAACTACCTTTTGTTACAATGCATGTAGCTAGGTTTTGTGCAGCAGCACAGAAGATCTGTTGTACCCCAATGGGTCAATTTTCTACTAACTAAATGCATTCTATGTATGCATGTAACTATGTAACTGTAATTCATTTCATTCTAGATATTATTTTTGTAATTTTAGATATTATTATATTTAATATAATTTTAGTGTCTATATTATAATTTAATACAGGCTGCATCCTGGACCTCACTCATAGATATTAGGTAGTTTTATTTTAATGTATTTTAACTTTAACTATATATTCTTCCTATCTTGCTTCTTCAAAGTCTAATTTTCACTTCTTTGGATGCCACAGGGAATATCATGGCTTGCACAATTCTGATCTTTGTAGATATAGAAATATTCCAGCATTTGAATATCTTTTTCACAGCTTTCATGGGCCCTTCTCCAAGTAGTAGTCAGTGGCATTTTACTTGACAGTTTGTTCTTTTACTGATGTGGTGGAATCTCCAACTAAAGTAGAAGGGAGAATAAAGAGGCAACATCTTGGAGCTTCTCTGTGGGAAGAAGACTCTTGAAGACTTTATCTACCTGTTCCCAAGAAAATGCAGTTACTCTGGTGAGATTCTTGTAAATAGAAGAACAAGTAGGAGACTACTTTGACCTACTCATGGAATTGTTTTTGTTTCTTACGCTTGATGACTGTTAATGGTTGATCTCAAAAGGCAGAAGCAGTCCCCCACTTCAGTATCTTCATTCTAAAATCTAAGTCCGGTTATTCTACCCATTGTCATTAGCTTGGTAATTTTTTACTTTTAATTTTAATCACTTTTTTCATTGCGCTCCTTGACTCTTATCACTGGAAGCTCTTTTGCTTTTTGGGCAATCACGGTAATATCTTCAGCATTGATGTTTCTTCCTTCAGTTTTAAAACCATGCTCATCTTCTTCCAGTCCATCTGGACTGTTTGTCATTTAGGTTCAAACAATTAAAGGGTAGGTATATAGCCTTGCTCACTTTTTGAAATCAGTCTGTTTCACCGTGTTCTCTCAGTACTGTGACTTCCTAATCAGTCTATAAGTTTCTCATAAGGACAATGAAATGTTCTGAGATTTCCATTTTACTAAGCACTTTCCATAGCTTGACATGATTGAGACAATCAAAAGACTTCTTTGGCTTTCTTAATTATTCAGCAGTCATCAACAATATCTCATGTTCCTTGGTATTTTCTAAGGCCAGCTTGATCATCAGGCATCTCTTTTTCCATGTAGTGCTTTAATCTGTGTTGAATGATCCTAAGCATTATTTTGCAAGTATGTGAAATCAAGAATACTGTACAATAGTATGCACAGTCTGTTAAGACTCCATTTCAGTACTGGAATATATATTGACCTCTTTCAATCTGTTGGCCATAGTGACATTCCCTAGATTATCTTAGACTGGTTCTTCTGTTTTTTTGCCATATTTCAATGGGTATTCCATCAGTTCCTCATGCCTTCTGATCTATGTTGCTTCTTCTCAGCTAGGGTTAAAGAGAAATTTGATGTTACATGTCCTAGAACAAAGTTCCCCAACATTTCTGGGTTTGCGGTCCAGAGGGGGGAGGGGCAGGTACCTTTTTACTTGTGCATGCACAGGCACATGCACAAATGGGCATGTGTGCATGTGTGCAACACTTGTGTCCACGTAACGCTCATGGTGACGCTAGTGCAAGTGGGGGGTACGAGCGCACAGATGTGCATGCACTGGCCAGTCAGTCACGCTGCCCGGCCCATAGGTTGGGGACCCCTGTCTTAGAACAACCATGATGAACTAAAATGGATTGTGGTAACAGGAAAAGCTATCTCTGTAAAGGCTATTTGGATTTCAGTTGAGATGTAAAGAAATATACTTCCTCGTGATTCTTATGAGAAGATGTCCCAAAGCTGCTTTTTCAAGAGGCAACTGGACTTTCTGGTTTCTTGCAATGATATTCCTGCAATGTATGGAATCATCAAATTTCAAAAAAGACCCTACAGGAGCTCCTCAATATCAGACAATGAAAAGAACAATAAACAAAACAACGTTGTCATTCCATACGTTACAGGAATATCAGAAAATCTCAGGAGGATCTTCAACCAACACAAGATATGTGCACACTTCAAACCCAAGAATACACTAAGGCAGAAGCTTGTCCACCCCAAGGATAAAACAGGGAATATCATGGCTTGCACAATTCTGAACTTTGTAGATATAAAAACATTCTGGCATTTGAATATATTTTCCACAGCTTTCAGGGGCCCTTCATCAAGTAGTAGTCAGTGGCATTTTTCTTGGCAGTTCGTTCTTTTACAAACCCAAGAATACACTAAGGCAGAAGCTTGTCCACCCCAAGGATAAAACACTCAGACACAAACTGAACAACGTGGTATATGCAGTACAAGTCAATGAGCCATGTGCAGATCTGTACATTAGGGAAACAAAATAACCACTTCATAAATGCATGGCACAACACAGGAGAACAAACCCATCAGGACTATATTCAGCAGTCCATCTGCATTTAAAAGACAAAGGCCACTCTTTTGAAGACAGCAAGGTCCACATTTTGGACAGAGAGGACCACTGGTATGAAAGAGGGATCAAAGAGGCCATCTATATCATAATTGAACAGCCTGCTCTCAACAGAGGGTGAGGGATATGACATCATCTATCTCCAGTCTGCAACATGTTCCAAGAAGGCTCCACACCCATTTGCACCAATTAGGTGACCCTGATGGCACAGATAAACCTTCAGGTGGCCTTAACTACTCACTAAAAGAATGCAAATGACCAGCTGTCTGCAAGGAGTATAAATCTTTCCATTCCCCACTATCCAGTTAGAACTAAAGAAGCTTCTTGGATGAGAAGTGAAACGACTTCAAAGAAAAACCAGAAAGTCCAGTTGCCTCTTGAAAAAACACCTTTGGGGCAACCATGACCCAGATGACTGAGAATCTCCATAAACACTTATGAGAAGATGTTAATATAAAGACTATTATGTGATCTGTGGGATAATAAGCATGCTTTAATTTATTTTTCCCTAGTTTGGAGCTATCCTAGTACAGTTTAAAATAACATTGTCTTACATGTCATAAAGTAATTAATATTTGCTATTATGTCTTTTCATGGTGCAATGGCTCAGCCATTAAAGACTCTGAGCTTCTCAGTTGGAAAGCTAAGAGCCCATGTTCGAAACTTGAGCACCGTGCAATGGAGTGAGTCCTCTTATTTGTTTCAGCTCCTGTCCACCTAGCAGTTTGAAAGTGTGCAAATGCAAGTAGATAAATGGGTACCACTTCAGTGGGAAGGTTAAAGTGATCCATGCACCTCAACATATAGTCATGCTGGCAACATTACCATGGAAATGTCTTCAGACAACTCTTGCTAAGAAACAGAGATGAGCATCGTCCCCTAGAGTTGGACATAACTGGACAGGGAAAACCTTTACCTTTATGATGTCTTTTAATTCATATGCCAATGCTTTCTAAGGTTGCATTCCATTCATGCCTGTCTTTGAGATCAGAGTGTGGGAAGTACTCAGCATAAAATATAGTATATTTCACTCTTTCCCACAAGACCAATCAATGAATGTCTGCCAGGTGTTGTCTTGCTTGGAAAGTTCACCCTCAACCAACAACCCTTTTTAGTGGTTTTTTAGAGTGTGATATAAAAGTAGTATTTTACATTGGTTAATGGTCCACAACTAGCATTTCTATTAACTGAAACTTTGAAATCTTCTTTAAGGATAAATATATGAAGAACACATTATAATAATCTACCCATGATGTAAGGAAAGCAATGCTAAAAGTTGCCAGGGGTGACCAATTTAGGAATATTTGTGGTTAGCATACTAAATACAACTGCATAAAACTGTTACTTATCATTGCTCCTATCTAGAAGTCCTTGGGTAGGAAGGAGCATTCCTTACCTGTCAATATACTCTGTATATGGAAGTACAATCACTTCTGGAAGAGTTGAATTCCAATCCTGTATTATTTTTTCTATTGACCTACAGCACCTACATCTTCTTGCATTTAATTTCAGTTTAAGATTCTAATTTTACCGATGTATTAGCTGCATGCCAAATAAAGATAAGTAATAAAGTTAACATGAAGTGAAGCTGTAATTGAAGAAGAAGGCATTTAACATGAAAATAACCAGAACTGGCTGTTTCTATGAATATTAAAGTAGGAGAAGCTGTAATTGGGTGAGTTTGCAAAGAACAATTGGATGTTTAAAAGAACAGAAACAGCTCTAAGTAGGTCTATGCTTTTTGCCAACTTATATCATCCTCAACCTGGTATCTTCCAGGTAAGCTGTTGTTACATGGCATTTTAGAATTGCTGGAAGCATGCCTTTTCTCCTTATAGTTACTATAATCCAGCGATCCTCTGCCTTGGTGGCATCTGGATCTGTTCAATTATAGTTCCTGTTATTTCTAGTTAGCGTGGCTATTAGGGTTAGGGTATACACATCTGGATGCCAAATTGCAACATCAATTTATATGTAAATTGAAAAAAAAGTGCAGTCAGAATGATTGAATGCAAACTATAAAAATGACTTGAACTTCTAGAAGATGGAAAGTTTTTCTTGGGACTTCCAAACAAGACCTAATGGTTTAAATCAAAAGGCATTGGGCCTCTATTCCTTTTTTTCCTCAATGCATTTTGTAGTGGTTTTGTTATAAGGACAAAAAATATAATAGATGGTGAAAGATCATGGGTGGTTAATATAGGAAAATGATTTGTTTTCCATGTACAATCCAAACAATTTTCCAAAGAAATGAAACATACAAATTGCACAATACAATCTTTGCTTAAGGACTTAATAGTTGGATGCTTGAGATGTGGAAGAGCCTCACTCCTGTTCTTCAGAACACTACTGCTTCCATCAAGAGTGCATCTTTATAAGTATCATTTATTTATTTATTTATTTTATGTAAAGTTTTTTGTTTTTTATTTTAAAACATACATATCATTGCATGAACAGTGTGTTGGCTGGGTATTGTTAATTCCAATACAAAAAGAAAATTTAATACAGATAGAGTTTGCAACAATTATCAAACCTACATAATCTAGTATTATTGTGTATATCTACATCAACACTTAATCCTTCATTGTTTTATTATTATTTTCATCTTAATAATAATAACATATCTAATAATACGATTAGAAATCTAACCTTAATCTCTTATCTTTACTTTGATATTATATAAAGATATACATATAACATTTTCCCCATTTCTAATTTTTTAAATCTGTTCTTATCATTAGTACAACCAATCATCCATTTATTCAGTATTTATTACATTGTTCTAATAATATCATTTTTAAACATACCTAGTAACAACCTTTTTCAAAATCCAATCTTAACCTCTAATCCACTTTCACAGTATTGTATAGAGATACATATAACGACATTCTCCCAATTTCTAAATATTTTTTTAAAAAATTATTCTAATTTTAATATAGCCAATCTTATTTTTAAAGCAAAAACTTTGTCATCCATTATCTCTCACCCTCTTAGAAATTTCCCTTTTTCTCAACTTGTCTTCCATACTCTTCCCTTGGATCTTTATCTTTATCTTTCATTTTTAACCCAACCCTTGTTTCCATCTCCACTATTTTCTGTTGCCACTCCACCCCTGAGTGTACTTTCCATTTTTCTATCTTTTCCCCAAAAATGTCATGTAATTTATTCAATTTTATTTTTCTTCTGTTACATATTCTCCCAACTTTATTTCACCCAACTTTATGGTCTCTTTTTTCCCCTCCTTTTTCTATTTGTTGCAAAGTCTGTTCTGTCTCGTCTTCTAAACTCCCAATTGTTTCCCTTGTTTCCTGGATTTCTTTGTTTTGGTTCATT